>JAULKM010063694.1:0-12217 GCA_032355605.1 Rubia tinctorum | reverse complement strand
GGGTTATATTGGCACTTTCTGAGATTGCAGGGTCATATTTGCACTTTTGACCTAATTTCAGGGTTATAAATGTAAATAACCCTAACATAAATTTACTCTCTCCATCCCATGTCAAATTACACATAATATTTTTCACGCTCATTAAAAAAGTTGTCTTACCATTAATATGTTTTACTGCGTATAATAATAGCAAACAAAAAGTTACTTTTGAAAAACTATTTGTTATGATGAATCTAACAATATCAAATATAATAATATTATTATTTATAAATATATTCAATATGTGATCACAATTGAACAGTAAATAGTGATATAAAGTGAAGTGTGCAGTTTGATCTGGGACGAAAGGAGTACGTAACATGTGTTAAAAAGAGGGATCCTGGATATGAGGAAAGCGACGGTCACATACTTCCTCCGGTCACTTTTATATTGACACTTGTGAGAAGACACAAGTTTTTTTTAAAAAAGTAAAATTAGTGGTAGAAATTTTATTGAGAGAAGAAAAAATAAATTGAACGAATGAAATTAATCTAGTATTTGCCATAAAGAAAAAATGTCAATATAAAAAAAATTATCCATAAATAATAAAAGTGCTAATATTAGAGGAACGGAGGGAGTATTTGTAATCTAAAAGCAAGTACAAGATATTACCTGAAATGAAATTTTGGTTACTCCCTCGTTGTCAAATATAATTACTCCTACTGTGCTACCTCTATTTACACTGCAGTCATTATCACGTTTTTCAAGAAATATTTTTGAACGTTAATAAGTTTACTTACGTATAATACCGACAAATAAAAAATTAATATTTAGAAATTAGCTACTCCGATGAATTGTACAATATCACCTATGATAATATTATTGTTTATAGATCTATTCAAATATGCAGTCAAACTTTGATAGTTAATAACAAAAAAGTAGAAATGCAAATAGATATGGGACAGAGGTAGTATATGATTTTTTCGATAATTTTTTTTTCGAGATATATGAATCATAAATGATTATAAAATATAACATGATATGGTTATAATAGTTGTAATCTGTACCTCATAAATACTCCTATTTCATTATAAACGATAGAGAGAAGTGGTTTTAAAATTTTGTGAAATTTTGGTTTTACATATTTAGTTTATTTATTAAGATCGTGTTCCAACATAACCTGTCTAACCTAGTATGTAATGAAAATAACATAAGAACACACACGATTTGGTTACGTAGTTCGTGAAATCCATTTACGTTTGCGGGGTCTGACCCACTTTAGAAAAAAAATCACTAATCAGAAAGATACAGTACAAAGTACACCATACAAGTATACTTATCTTTCAAATTACAACGTGGGGATTTTGGGAACTCCCCTTACTACCGATCTTCCTTGATCAGATTCCTTTAACCTCGAAACTCGTTGATGCTGGATCTCTTCCTCCCGAGGAATTTAGGTATACGATTCTGAACTTTGATCAACAGGTCATGGTATGTTGGAACATATGTATGTTGGCTCTCGCAAAAACTCTCGGAAAGATATAAAATCTGAGTGCAGATTTTCTCAATGAAATTCGTGAGTAATGCATCCGTGATGTCCTCTATAAATAGTCCCTTGAGCATATCGGAACTCTACATGATTATCTTTATAATATTCTTATTCTTTATCTTCTTCTGAAACATATCCAAATCTCATAAATAAAGGAATTTTCCTTATCTCAAATATCTCATAATATCCCATAAATCTAATTCCACAATTGTAGAGATTTTCCATAAATGCATTGTGCTCCAAACACGTCGGAATCAATATTGCATAATATCCATATTTCCACAAACCAATATCACGCAATATTATATCATCAATCAACTTTTATCTTTCCGTATGTTCCAACATGAAACGTTTTTCTTTTTCAGTATTAGTTCAAAAATGACAACTTAATAAATAATGAAGTCCACGTGACTTTACAATATGCCCTTTGACATTATGAACCCAACCATTTTGGAATAAAGAACCCAAATAAAAACTTCCAACTTTCACAACATAAGAAATCAAGAAATCCCCTTATGTTGGAACATATACGAATGATAAAATCCAAATTAATAAGAAAACTGAAAACCAGCAATCCTACATCATAGCAAAATAATATCCAAAATTCTCGAAAATATTCTCACCCTGGGGCCATTAATATGCCAAAGTCACAAAAAAATGAAAAACCAAAACAAAGTTCAGCAACAAAAATCTGCTCCCCCCTGAAATTAACCACTGATTATGTTGGAACATAACCCTTCAGACATATCAGTTCTGATCAGGAGCAGTAGCTTGTGCTTCTAGCTGAGTCTTTTCCTCCTCAATTTTGGCCTTCTCAACTTCTAGAGCTGCAATCTGAATGGTAATAGCTCCCAATCTTGCATCCATAGCCATCAACTTGGCTTGTTTCTCATCTCCAGCAGAAGTGGAAGCTAAAAACTTAGGGTTCCATGGCAGATCATGGACCTGTCTAATCCCAAAGGTTTTCTTGTTAGGCTTGAGGGTCTCAATCTTTACAATCTCATCTTCAAGATACCCCTTCACTTTTGCATTCTTGACTAATACAGAAATCAGACCTGGGTAAACTAGGGAATGCTTGAACTTGGGAGAGATAGCATGTCTCACTATGCTCTGTTGAATGAGCAACCCCAAATTAATAGGTTTCTGTGTTCCAACACAGTACAACAATTTAGTCATTTCCCTAGTAAAGGTTGTAGTGTTGGTAGAAGGCATCCAGCAATTCACTGCAATCTGATAGAGACCGAAAAACCTGGAAGATAAACAGGATGCTTGAGAATACCCAGTTGTATGCCACTCAGTCTTAACACTATCTGAGACCTCAGCCAATATCTGGTCATCAGTAACATCCATCCCCTTAGAAAAAATTCCACCAAACTTTGGTGTTTTCAGCCCCAACAGTATATTAATCTTGACAGCAAAAAAATTAATAACCTTCCCCTGAACATATACTATATCACACCAGGGAGAATCCTCCTCAAATTTCCCAGCCATCAGATTAGAGTAAATCTCACAAACCAACTGCTTGTCATACTCATCATACAGATTAACAACAGTTTCAATCCCAAGCAATTTGATAAAATTCAAAAATCCACTAGACCTATAAGCCTCCAGGTCTAAAACTCTCTCAGGTATAATCTTCCTCTGAGTAAAAATCTCCCACATCTCCTCACAGTCATTATCATAAAACATAATGGAAATAGTATCACTTACTGGGGGAGGAGGCAATGTGGGTTTCTTCTTCTTAGGAGACAGTCATGCCTTCTTGTTTTCTTGGCTGGCTGGGATGATTTCACTGTTGGATCCTTCCTCTTTTCCCTTTTAAGCCTTGTCTGAATGAACTCATCCAAGACCTCATCACTGGAATAAGTCAAGTTTGGTTCCTATGTTGGAACATACTCATAATCAGGTGTTGCTACCTCTGGCTCCTCAGCTTCTGCAGTTTCATGTTTTCCAACATGCAGTAACTCGTTAGAATCTTCAAATCTCCATGTTGGAACATGGTCTTCTCTCTAAGCAGTCTCCAAGTACTCCGTCTTAACAACCTCTATTACGGATTTATCTCCCCCTCTCTTCCTAGCCTCAGAAATCTCCACATCATCAAAAGCAGATCCTTCATAAGCATCCTCCATCTGGTAATCTTGATTTCCCATATTATTACCAGTAGAACCTAGTTTCGATTTATCAACTTCCATAGGGTGCTCATGTTCAGTTTCATGCTAGTATGTTGGAACATGCCCAGCTTCACCTTCCTCTTCAGTATCAGACAGAACAATCACTACAGGATTTATTGCTCTATGTTCTTCATTCCTTTGAGCAGCCACAACATCAAAAGGAATAATTTTCATTTGATCAGTGGATCTTACCACCTCCAAACCTTCAGCCTTAAGATAGTTCCCTTCCAGATTTTTGAATGTCGACAAATCTATGGTAACTCTATTTGCTTGCACCCACTCAAATAATTCATCCATACACCCGGACTTTCTTCCTTCCTAGACTATGTGAGTAGTTTCAAGATTACTTACTTTTTGATATGGAGACTTCCTTTTGCATGGTCTGTCACTCTTCTTTTCAGGTTTTTCAAAGGTGAGTTGAGAAAGCCGCACATGTTCTTGATTCTTGTTTCCAGCCATTGTAGCTATGTTGGACAATATCTTGGTAGGAATTTTTTGGTTCGGCAAGGTGATTTTCGAGAAACACTTCTAAATCGGCAAGATAACTTCCAAACTTGACATTTTGATAGAGAAGAAGAAGTGTATAACCGAGAAAGAGGGAATGTGGAGAGATGGAAAGAATTTGAACCAAAATTAACTTCTACCTTTTTCACTTCTCTAACTCTATTACCTTTTTTCCCTTTCCAAGACACATCATTACTTTTCTTCACTTGTCAACTCATGTCAAACTTGTTGAACTTACAATATAGCTTCCACCTTCTTAATCCCTTCCCTCCTTTTTAAATTTGTTTGTCTTTCCGATATTTTTTGTTTTTCTGAATTTATTTATAAAAAAACATAACCAAAAAAATTACAACAAACTGTACAGAGAAATTTCAAGGAGAAAATATCTCATATCTGACACACACCCAAGTGTTGTCTGAGATATTTAAAAGTTGCAGTGTCCAGCGGCTTAGTAAATATATCTGCATACTACTCACATGTTGGAACATAGGTCACCACAACCTCTTTTCTTTCAACTAGATCTCTTATAAAATGATATCTGATGTAAATATGCTTTGTTCGTGAGTGTTGAGCAGGATTCTTAGAGATGTCAATTACATTTTTGTTCACATAAAATCTTTAGTGGCCCTTGTTGAATTCCACAATCATTCAACATTTGTTTCATCCATAATAATTGTGCACAACGAATCCTAGTAGCAAGATACTCAGCTTCAACGGATGATAAGGAGATCAAATTTTTCTTCTTACCGTACCAAGAGACCAAATTCGTGCCAATAAAGAAACAATCACCAGTAGTATTTTTGCAATCATCTACATTACCAGTCCAACCAGAATCACTATAGCTAATAAGACATAAATCTTGATTCTTAGAATACCAGATTCCATACGCAGAAGTCCCACTAACATATCGAATAACTCTCTTTATTGCAGTCAAATGAGATTCCTTCGGATCAGCCTAAAATCTTGCACAAACACACATATATCTGGTCGGCTGGCAGTAAGATACAGAAGACTCCCAATCATACTCGCGTATAATTTCTAATCGACTAAGACAACTTTCTCATCCTTCACCAATTTTTCTATAGTTACCATTGGAGTTCGTACAGATCGAACACTACTTAGTCCGAATCTTTTCACTAGATTCACGCATACTTCATCTGATTTATGAACAGCCCATTATTTTCTTGCTCAACCTGAAGCCCTAGAAAATAAATTAGTTCTCCAATCATCCTCATCTCAAACTCCGCCTGCATCAGTGATACAAAATCTTTTACCATAGATGATGAAGTAGAACCAAACACAATATCATCCATATAAATTGAGTAATCAAAAACTTTGTGGATTTATTTAGCACAAATAAGGTACAATCTACTCCCCCTCGACGATAAAATTTCTTATGTAGAAAGTTAGTCAGTCAATCATAACATGCTCTGGGTGTCTGTTTCAAACCATATAGTGCCTTCTTAAGTCTATACACATGATGTGGACAATGAGGATATTAAAATCCTTTAGGTTGTTCAACATACACTTCCTCATTCACCACTCTATTAAAAAAACACTTTTCACATCCATCTGATATAATGTAAAGTTTATAGTACAAGCAATAGCAAGTAAGATGCGAACTATTCTAACCTGAAAATTGGTGCAAAAATCTCATCAAAATCTACAACCTCAACCTGAGTATATCCTTGAGCCACCAGTCTGGCTTTATTACGAGTAATCTGGCCATCTGCATCAGACTTGTTCTTGAAAATCCACTTTGTACCAATAACATTTACCCCTTTCAGGCGAGGAGTGAGATACCATACATCATTGCGTTCAAATTGATTGAGCTCTTCTTGTATTGCCGCAATCCAATATTCGTCAAGTAGTGCTTCCTTGTAGTTCTTTGGCTTAATTAGTGAGATGAAACATTGCAGTCCGGCTAGTACTCTGTAGTTCACTCGAGGAATTGATCGAGTTGTTCTTGTGATAGATTTCGGTACCACCTATGTTGGAACATGTGGACTTGGTGTAGGGGAAGATGTTCCAACATACTCTTCTTCTTCAGGTTCAGGCTGACTTCCTGATTGCTCAGATGCTCCAACATAGTCTGGATGCTCATGTGAATTTTGTTGTGTTGGAACATGATCCTCGAATGGTTCATCTTCTCTTTCACTCGAACCCTGTTTGTCATCATAATCATCCACAACCACATTTATGGACTCCATAAGAGAATGGGTACGTAGATTGTAAACACGGTAAGCATGACTATTCACTGAATACACCAGAAATATCCCAACATCACTACGACTGTCAAACTTTGCCAGTAGATCTCTATCTCTGAGAATATAACACTTGCTTCCAAACACATAAAAGTGAGATACGCTTGGATTTCCTCCCTTCCAAATCTCGTAAGAAGTTTTGCTGGTGAAAGGATGAAGATGCACACGATTTATCGTATAACAAGCTGTATTGATAGCTTCTGCTCACCATTTTTTGTGTATTCCTTTTTCAGTAAGTATGACTCGTGCCATTTCTTGGAATGTTCTATTCTTCATTTCTACAATTTTGTTCTTTTGTGGAGTGATTGGAGCAGCGAATTCATGTTGAATACCAAGTTCTTCATAGAAATAACTGAATTGAGAATTTTCAAATTCCCTGCCATGATCACTTCTGATTCTGACAATCTTTCCTACTAGACTTCCTTTCTCTGTATGCAACTTTATCACCAAACTTCTAAACACATTTACGGTTTTAGATTTTTCTTTAAGAAAATTCACACAAGTGTTTCTAGAAAAGTCATCAACAAATACACAAATGTACGTCTTACCACTCACACTTGATGTGTTGATTGGACCCATAAAATCCATATGAAGTAATTCAAGATTCCTTGAGGTAGTAATATATTGTACAGAAGAGTGTGGAGATCAAATTTGTTTACCTTGTTGACATGGTCCGCACACAATTCCATCTTTATGTTTGCCATGTCTTACAATACATTATCTTTCTGAAATTCAACTGTCATATGATCATCACATAATTGACTGATACTAAACAAATTTGCCTTTATATATTCAACCAACAATACACTAGTGAACACATGAAATCCTTCAATATGCATTTCACCTTTGACGATTACACGAATCCTTTTCCCATCTCCAAAAGTAACGAACCACCATCATATGGTTTGATGTTTGTCAGAAATTCCTGAGTTCTAGTCATGTGTCAAGAGCACCCACTATCAAAGTACCACGAGTCTCTAGAATGTACAATAAGTGAAGTATAAGCAACAAAACAATTTCCGGTGCATTTAATAATTCATACCTTTCTGACCATCTTTGATTGTTGGACCTTGTCTATGTTGGAACACATACACAGTTGTCGCTCGTTCATAATATCTCTAAGTAATTTGAGACATTGTTCCTCAGTATGGCCTTGATACATGCAATAACTACAAATGAGAGGTTTTCGTTGATGAGTCCGGATAACCTTTCTCTTTATCCCTTCAACATGTGCCTTAAGATTGATCGTATTGGCTGAAAGGTTGTCATAGCCAATTCCCTGTCTATCTCCAAAGCCTTTTCTCATGGTCAGAATGCCATCTAGTTTTTCCTTACCAATGTTTAACTTGATAATTGTTGCTTCTGTCATCTCTGCTCTCTTAGTTATAGAATCTAGACTCAATTTCAATTCCTTGATCTCATTTTTAAGTTTTGAAACCAGGGCTAAAATATCCTTCTCTATCTCAGCCAATTGTTTTTTCTCCATTTTCAAGGATTTTCTTTTGCGTCAACAACTTTTAGCCACATGCCATACATTTTTTCATATGTAGTATAGATCTCTTCATCACTCACGAGTTGGTTTTCATCATCGCTGGAGGTATCGTCAGAACTAATGTTGGAACATATAGTCTTTACCTATGTTGGAACACATGTCCACACCATATGTATCATCGTGAAATTTTGCTCCAAATTCCACATAATTTCTTGTAAGTTCCTCTTCATCTTTATCATCTTTTTCATTCTCACTCCATGAGGTGACATATAACCTTCCTTCGGGTATTACCACATTGAGCCTGGATATGTCCAAAACCTTCACATTCTCTACATTGAATCATTCCTGGATGTTTTTGTTTCACCACCTTGATTTCTAGAAAACAACTTATTTCCTTGCTCCATGGGTGTTCAACGATTATTTCCAAAGTTTTGTCCACGAGGATTGTTCCCGCTAGTTCTTTCTTGTGATTTCCTGTTCACCACCTTTTTCAATATCCTTGATAAATTCTTAGTGATGAGAGTGAGTTCTTCAATACCATCATCACTATCTGGTTCATAGTTATCATGTGATAACGATGCATTGAAATCCAAATACTTCTGAGTTTTCTTTGCAGACTGTTCCATTGTCATCTCATACGCCTGTAGTGATACCATTAACTCATCTAAGGACATTGTGGATACATCTCTAGATTCTTTTATTGCCGCAACCTTCAGTGCAAATCTTTTGGGTAGTGATCTCAAGGTCTTCTTTACCAACTTTGATTCCTTGTAGACATTTCCCCATTGATATGCCATGTTGGAAATGTCTCTGAGTTTCCCATTGAATTTGGCAATTGTATCAACCTCCTCCATTTTCAATTCTTCAAACTTTGTAGCCAACATCTGTAATTTGGATTCACGCACACGACCAGTTCCTTCATGTGCAGTCTGCAAAGTATCTCATATCTTCTTAGCCCGATGACATGTAGAGGTGATTTTAAACTAATTTTCATCCACTATTGTGAAGATAGCATTCAATGCTTTTGAATTTTCCATTGAAGCCTTCAATTCATCTGGAGACCATGATGATTTATCTTTGAGAATTTGTTTCCTTGAACTTGACTCTCCCCCTTTCTCCTCCGAGCTGGATTCATCATCTTCAGTTAGGTGATTCCACTCGGTTTCAACAAAGTGTCATGCAAGTTTATCCAGCGAATTTATAAAGACTCTCATGCGTGCCTACCAATAGTTGTAGTTAGTTCCTTCCAACAATGGTGGACGAGACACAGAATATCCTTCTTTGGTCTCCATGGTAAAACCAGATCACACTTTCCTTGACACTACCAAGGTAAGAATAAGTGACCAAGCTCTGATACCATATGAAATTTTAGTTTTGCTTATTTATCTTATTTATTAAAGTCGTGTTCCAACATAACCTATATAACCAAGTATGTAATGAAAATAACACAATAACACACACGACTTGGTTAAGCAGTTCAGTGAAATCCAGCTACGGCTGCGGGGCCTGGCCTAGTTTAGAATAAATTTACCAATCAGAAAGATACAGTACAAAGTACACCATACAACTATACTTATCTTTTTTTAATTACAACGTGTGGATTTTGCAAGCTCCCCTTGCTAACGATTCGCCTTGATCAGACTCCCTCTGATCTTGAAACTTGTTGATACTGCATCTTCTCCTCCCGAGGAATTAAGGTATACGATTATGAACTTTGATCAATAGGTCACTGTATGTTGGAATATATGTATGTTTGCTTTCGCAAAAACTCTTGGAAAGATATAAAATCTGAGTGCATATTTTCTCAATGAAATTCGTGTGTAATGCAGTTGTGATGTCCTCTATATATAGTTCCTTGAGCATATCGAAAATCTCCATGATTATCTCCATAATATTCCTATTCCTTATCTGCTTCTGAAGCATATCCAAACCACATAACTAAAAATATTTTCCTTATCTCAAATATCCCATAATATTTCATAAATCCAATTCCACAATTGTAGAGATTTTCCATAAATCCATTTTGTTTCAAACAAGTCTGAATCAATATTGCATAGTCTTCATATTTTTATAAACTAATATCACGCAATATTATATCATTATTCAACCCTTATATTTCCGTACGTTCCAATATGGACCATTTTTTTTCCAGTATTAGTTCACAAATGCCACCTTAATAATCAATGAAATTCACATGACTTTACATTTTGACAGATGTTTTAAACCATTTACATGGTTAAAATTACCGTAGATCAAAGTGACTTAAAACATTTTACATGATTGATGATCCCGTTTGGAGTTAAAATTTGTAATTTACATAGTAACCAATTTCAAAATGGAGGAAAATTCAAATTTCACTCTGTTCCGAACTAAATTCAAACTGGTTGGATTATAATATACACATGGCTTTTACATCATTTAATATTGGACAGTGGGCTTGGATGGTGAGGCGATTATTTTAGAGCATGTAAAATGGAGGGCTAAGATTAAATTGAGCCCGAACCGAACCACCCCCACAATGGGGTTTGGAGCGGGCTGCCTTGAAATATCCCGCTAGCCCGGCTGGGAGGACTGAGCCCATGTACAATGGTCCTCCCCAGGCTCCCACATGTGCCTGTCAGAGGGGCTAAGTGTGGTGCCAGTTTTTTTTGACCCAGGGTGCCACATGACACCCTATGTTTGGGCCACGTGGCACCGCTGTCCCCCAGTTTTTAAATATATTTTTTTCACTTGATTGGGACACGTGGCTCAACCAGGTGGTGCCACGTGTCCCAACCAAAAATACAAAAAAAGCTTTTAAAATACTGATTTTTTTGTCTGTTAAAAAATATATAAAAAATTGGGAAAAATTCTAAATGTATATATATATATATTTTCAAAATCTAAATTATTTGGTTCATTTAAAAAATAAAAATTACATTATATATATTTCTTTTTAATTATGTTCCATAAAATAAATTTTAAAAATTGAAATTAATTTCGAAAATTAAATTTGAAAAAATAAAATCCAATTCCATAATTATAAGTGTATTATTAAATTTTACATATAAATTTATTTTGTTAGGTAAATTTACTTGAATTAAATATTAAAGGTAAAAATAATGAGTAGGATAGAGAGAATCAAGCGGGGTTCATGAAGTGAGTTTAAAGTGATTTCAATCATTGTGGAGAAATAAAATAAAATAATTTAATTACAGGATAAAGTGAAAGAGAGATTGATTATTTAATGAATTAAAATCAGCGATTATGGAGTGAGGTTACCATTATACATGATCTTACAACCGTATGAAATGCCGAGGTAAAAGACTCTCCTCTCTATCTAACGACTCTCTTCCCTGACATTCTAACGGTAACAACCGCCTTCCACCGCCACCACCATGGTTGCGCTGGCAACGGCGAAGCCGCCTCAACCTCTTAGAACGTTCCTCCAAGCGCTTGCCACTAAGAGCCTCCCAATATCCAAAGACTTGCCCTCGAATCCTGAGCTAAACCCAACCACACTTTTCAAGGGGTGAATTGGCCTGCCTGTACTCTCAATATGATATCCAAACTCTATCTTCACATTACTCAAATGCACTAATTGGTAAGTTCCAGAGAGGAAGACCAATGATGGAAGTCATCGAAGGTGGGTTTAAGACCATCAGATTCAGTGATCACTATCAATTGGGTGCTATTGACCATCGACACATTCTCATCAGATTTCAAGAAATAGCAGACTATCAAAGATGAGGGATGAAAGCACAATGGGCCTTTAATGGAACAATTATGAAGATCCTTAAGTGGACTCAATATTTTTCTATCGACTAAGAATCGTCGATTGTTCCGGTCTGGCTCACAATCAGGGACTCCCCGTTGTACTACTACAACTCTGCATCCATTGAAGCAATAGGTAATTCAATCGGTACCTACATAAAGATGGATGCAGAGGCACTCACTCGACCTTCAGCAATCAAACTATGTGTGGAAGTGGATGTCCAAGCTTCACTCACAGGTACTATTCGATTAGGCTCTCTTGAACAAAATGAAAAATACTCAGTTGAGTATGAATATGTGCCTGAATACTGTTCTAAATGTAAAATGTTAGGACATAATGAGTTTAATTGTAGAGCTGGTATGAAAAGAATGACTTGGACTAAGAGGCCTGATGATTCACAAAAGAATACTCATGCTGGAGAATCCGGTGACCATAATAATGTAATTGATGGTGCTAATAAGGTTCAAAACACAGATAATCAAAATCTAGATTTGAATCAACAAA
>JAULKM010063683.1:0-12218 GCA_032355605.1 Rubia tinctorum | reverse complement strand
ACATGGAGGAGGAACATTCATTGAGGAGTGAGCATTGCTACCGCCGGGAAGGACCTTTAAGGTCCTAGTTGTGAGTACTTATTTTTCTTTCTCCCTTATTTCCTTATCTTGTCCTTTGGTTCACATTGAGGACAATGTGTGTTTCAAGTGTGGGGGGAAGATAAATATATATCATTGTATTGTATTGTAGTGTGCTATGCTCTACTTTGATTTGTTTTGTTTTAAAAAAAATTCCCGCTAAGTTGAAAACCCGAAAAGCGATTGTGGTATTCTGCAAGGGTCTTATCACGTCCTCGTGCTATGTTGTTCAGTTCTGCGATTATTTTGGTGAACTTCTGTTTCTGATAGAAGCGGCCCAAATATAAATCTGACAACAGTTCCCAAGACTTAACGCTTGTAGACAGTAGGTTTTCATACCACATGATCGTCGTCCCTGATAAGAATATAGGGAAAGCTTTTCATACCAACTCTATATCTGCATTGCAATATCTCATGCTATTACAATAAGAGTGTGGGAACTCCTTCGGGTCTGTGGTTCCATCATAGATTTTGACATGAAAGGGTAACTTGAAGTCTTTCAGCATTTATGAAATTGCGAAGATTAGGTGCCAATGGCAATTTTTCAGCATAATTATTTGACCTGGCTTTGTTTTTTTTCACCATCATGATTTTTGGCTTTAGGGGGGCTAAAATCTGATTATATAGACTTTCTCTGTGTGCCTCTAAGAATGTTGTGAACGCATGTCTTTCATTTTACTGATTGGCATTGAGGGATTTTTCTTCCTCCTCCCCATCCTCTCTATCTTCTTTATTACGTTCCCTTTCTCTACTCGAGATGAACTCGTGATCTAGGCTAGGATGCATGTTTTTGTTGCTCCCAACTATTTGTTCTTGTGTCTGGATATTATGGCTCTTCTCAATTCTGGTGAACACCATTGTTTACTTGAAGAATCTTAGAACGAAAAAGAAAAAAGTATCATTTCCACACATGGTTCTAATGATCTGGAAATCCAACCAAGTAGAAATCTCGATGTTCACCGGGAAATATCTCCTGCTACAAAACAGATCCCGAATATGATTCCAGGGAAAACACTCTGGCGTTCAAGTCAGTCTTTTTCTTAGAGACTGTAATTTATCAATTGTGTAACACTTACCTTCTTCAGTGCTCATCTTCATCTATTTATAGATGTTTACAGTTGTGGTTCCGTATTGTCAGCGCCTGAGATCGTGGATTGCGCCATAGTTTCTACCATCTCGATTCGTGGTTAATCCTCCAAAATTAGTTCCGCCTTTATCAGTTCGTGGCCTAGTTTCACACAAGGATCAACCTTTCTCGGTTTTCGGTGATGTATTCATTGGTTTTTACGATTGAGTATTGGGATGGGCCTAAAGGCCAGCGATTTCCAGATTTTGGGTTAGGTATACACCAACTAGATTCCTAACATCTCTGTGGACGACCCCGGTACTTACCACTATCTACCATTCTTAGTAGTATAGTAGTAGGTGCGAGAGCAACATACAAATTTCATCTTTGACCCCTGACCGTTCTCCTTTCTTGTTTAACGATACTCGGGAGGGGGTGGGTCAAACTTGCAGGATGGCCTCAGGGTGATCAATGATAGGATGAGGATATCAAGCATCAGAGAGGGAAACTACTATCCATATTCGAGCGGGCAGGAGCACGAGACCAGACATCAGAGGCGATATTGAGCATCTCAAGGTGTTTCCAACTTTTTCCTTGTGCATTGGAGACAATGCATAAACAAGTGTGGGGGAGGAGTGGGAACACATCTATGGTAGCATCTCTTGTGATTATTACTTAGCCTTTGAATTACTGTTAGGATGATTGTTTGGATGACTGTTATTTTTCCTTCTCTTCTTGGGTATTTCCCCCATCTAGATGTTGAACTTTTTTAGTTGTTTGTTGTGTTTTAGGTGTGGAGGCACCTCTTGGTAGTTGTATTTGGGGAAATTTTTTGGGATGAACCTCTTTGGTGGTTTCAATTTTGTTCTTTTTAACTATGTTTTTGTAGTAAAAAGCTCAACGTTGGAGCATTTTGTGCTACACAAAAAAACTGAAAAATTGAAGGAAAATAAAATTATATATATACACACCCGGCTAAGTTGAAAACCCAATAGGGAAAGTTAGGCAAAAATGGAAAGGAAGCTCGGATAGGTCGAAAAGCCCTAGGTAAATATCAGAGACTAAGCCTGAGTGGGTTGGAAAACCTAACAAAAAATGAGAGGCCGTGTGGAGAAAGGTGAGATGGTGAGCTCAACTTGTGTGAATGCTAGGATGAAAACTTGAAAGGGTATCTAGGCAAAATGAGAGAAATTAAGAGATAACGGAAACTAAGTTGGGGATCCTTCGGCATTTTCCTTGGTTGTAGCTAAATTGAGGATTTTGAGTTATCCTTAGTTACAACAAAGTTGAGGATCTTGTGAATTATCCTTGGTGGTTATTTTGGCAACAATTCTTGGATTACTTCTGGCGAATTATTTGGGGAGTAAGCTAGTTTAACTCTAATCTTTTATACATACCCTTTTCTTCAAAATATTTTGGGTGGTTAGATTACTTTAGCATCTTCGGGGAGTGTGGGATTTTTGAGATTCTTACTTCTTTGGGGGAACTAGAGTAGCTTGGGAATAAGTTAAATGTATTGGCTAATTTCTCTTTGCATGCTACATTTCGCTTAAATCTTTTCTCGTTTTTGTCTACTCAAGGACAAATAAAGGTTTAACTGTGGGGGGATTGATTTTCAACTTTATGCATGCTTTAGCTAATACATTTGACACATTTACTATCATCTTTTGTTTGGTTGATTGCTAGTTTTTGGTTTGCATGACAAAGAGTTTAGAAGACCATTATTGGTTTTCTTGTCAAAATCCCGAGTTTTATAAACTTAATTAAAACTAGTGGACACTTTAAATTCACGGGCACCTAGATCTTCCTTTGTAATTAGTAGGTTGCTCGTGAGTACTTTTTCATTATCATTTGAAGAAGGCCATCCGCGAGGGTGGTAGTAGTTATTTAAAGGTTATCCGTTAGGATGGTAGTAGATGGTGGAAACGGATTCCAAAGCTTGCTAGTAGATGGAATTGAGCCCAAGGAAGGTGGATAAATTCAAAGTTCATGAAGTCCAAGGAAGAAACTGGAGGATCATTGTCCGAGGTTGCACAGAGTTTTTAAAACATCCAAGAAGAACCAGTCCTTCAAGGTGGCACCATTTGCTTAGTCTACTCGAGGGCTATAAAATTGAATACAAGAACTCTCAAATCGGACCGAAGATTCATCTGGAGTGGAGCAAACAAGTCAGCCAACAGAATCAGCCACGGTCTGCATGGATCACACAAGGCCAGCACGAGGGCAAGGACAAGAACGACCCCTTCCAAGCGACAAGGCCCATGCCTGGAGTCTTTAGCACAACTCATTCAATCCTATACGAGCCGTGTGAAGCTATAGCACGGACCGTGCTCATTTTGGCCAGTCATGCACCCTAAGTCATCTTTTCACTCCAAAAATCAGCCAAGTATGGGAGAGGACCGTTCTGTTTTACATGGCCCGCACTGTTTTAAGTCACCAATTCCAGGACCAACCAACGGGGTTCAAAGAAAGACACGCCCTCCACGGAGATACTGAGTAAAATGAGGTTCCAACTGATGGGTGTGCCAAACGACACAGGTGTGCATGAGAAGATAAAAAATAGAGTGTCGACTGACGGCCCGGACCGGTTGACACTGACCGCGTCAGCACGAGGGGGTACGTTATGTACCAAGGCCGACATCCCCCTCCATCATAAGGATGTGGACTCCATGCTACGACCAACGTACCATGCAAGAACGAGGCCCTCTCTACCGGCATGAGCCTATCAGACACTAACCCCCGAGATGGTTGCGGCTGCTAGGGTTTTGGCCATTTTTGGCCTATTTTTAGGCATAATTCTTTACTACTATATATATGGACCTATGACTACTAGGGTTCATATTTATTTTCATGTTTAGATCTCAAGAGGAGGCTAGAGAGATAAAATACTCTTTCTTCTCTCTAGGTTCTTTTCTTTTCATCTTTTTATTCCCCCCCCCTCCCAAAATATTGAATCCAATTAAATACTTTTGTTCAATTCTTGGGAAGTAGGGATCTTAATTGGTGAACATATATGCATTCATGTATTAATGTTCATTTTTTGATATTTATTGATCTACATATTTCTATTTATTTTGTGATTATTATGTTTCCTTGTTCTTATAATTATTGTGAATTGCATGATTGTCACACTAAGTTAGAACACACCAAAGTATACTTTCATGTTGTTGCACTATTTCTACCTCCCGGGGAAGGAAACCTATATGCGGTTGGGGTGACGATAGTTCGGAATCGTGTAGGTTTGTGCATGAAGGTTGCCATTATTAATCGTCACGATCGACCATGCTCTAGTTAGCCGACTACGTGGTTTGAGGAGTTGAGGTTAGGGATAGAGTAAGTAGCAAACTAGGATTATCTTGTTGATCCTAGAGCCATCTATAAGACACCTACTTCCATTGGAATTGTAAGCCCGAGAGTAGTTCATTCGTAGTGTTTTGCATGGTATTAATCGCACGAGGAAGAATTAGACCTGCACAATGAGCCATTGCCATTGTTGCACTCTCCTAGTTGTGAAGGCGAGGCTGATGAAGTATTTAATATGCGCACCTTTATGTGACAGATGGGGGAAGTTTAGACAATTATCCGTTCTACGTGTCACAAACACTATGATAGGGTATAGTTCTTTTATTTTATAAAATCGATGATCAAAATAAAATTAATCATGTTACGTAAATGTTCCCCGAGTGCTAGTTTATAATGTCAATTCTCGTGATCAATTGCATGCTAGTAGTTGTCAGTAAAAATTCCCCTCAATGATTATTTTCACAACACTTTTTATTCCTAAAATGTGGTCAGATTGACGACCTGACCGCGATTGTGTTTAGTTAATTATTCCTAAAATCTCTAAGGACGACCTTGGTAATTATCACTATCTTTCTTGGTAGTGTAGTAGTAGGAACAGGAGTACCAAAAATATCTATATTTGACCCTTAATACTTTAGCCTCCTCTCGTGTTTTTAATGACGCTCGAGAGGGGGGGTCAGATGCTAGTTTAAAATATTTTATTGTTAACTTGCATTACTAGTTAGTAGAGTAGTTACTGTTTTTGTGTTCTTGTTTGTTATTTTTCCACAATATGTATTGCTTGAGATTTTGGTACCAACCAAGAGCCCTTGCACTGTGATTCTGGATTTCGTATTATTGGGAAAAAATTGTGGAGAGGAGATGCTCAAAAAGTGAGATCTTGTAGGGCATGTCACTACGAACACCCTATAGCATCTTGCTCTTGGTTGAGCGAATATGGGAGAAAATGGAAATTGTTTGTTCATAAGGACAATGGGAGCGAGAATGGTGCCCATACCATGACTCCTTCAATTCGGTGTTGAGTTACAACCCCAATTTGTGGTATGGGGGTGCATCGTGGACCAAACACTTAGATGTAGTTCCCAAATCTGCATGTGAGGAAGTACTTGGAGCTTTGGCTAATTTTGGTAGGACTAGTGAGTCACTTTAATCACAGGTACTTAGCTACATTAAGGATTTGGTAACTCAACTCTCTTCAAGTGTTGAGAGAGTTGGAGGGCAAGTAAGTGAATTGATAGGAAGGGTAAGCCAACTACTTGGGAAAATGAGGATAATGGATGAAGAAGCCCCACCACCCTCTTCTTCTATAGAAGGGTTGAGGAGTAGGAAATGATTTGAGCACAACAAGGAGCCTTTCAAGATCCTCAGACATTGTGAGGTTAGTCTACCTATTCTTGATACTATTAATCCTATGCTTAAATGTGGAAAATGTTTGAAATAATTTTGTGCTTTGAAACATGACATTGGACATAAATCTGTACATCAACCTAAGCACCCCTGCTTATTTTGTGTGAAAATATCCCCCCCCCCCCTTCAAATGCAATGACCCATGCCCGTTCACTATCCCTTGCATGATTCGAGGGACTTTGAACAAAGATTCCATGGTAGATTTAGGAGCCTCCATGAATGTTATCCCATACTCTCTGTATAGGTTATTGAACTTAGGAGAAATGCATGATACCGGGTGGTATTTAATTATCCAATCGCTCCACCACATACCTAAGAGGTATCGTGAAGGGTGTGATGCTTATGGTAAATGAACTAACATTCCTGGCTGATTTTATGTCCTGGAGATGGAGAATGAAAAGGAGACCACCCCTAAATTTTTAGGGAGACCTTTCTTTAAAACTTCTAGAGCTAAAATTGATGTGCATACCGGAAAGTTAAGCTTGGAATCGGGTAAGAACATTATGGAGTTTAACATGTATGGGAGCATAAGTTGTCTAGTTGATGAGTCCCCATCTTTTTTTAGTGATGTTCTCGATGATATTTTCTAAGAGACTTTTGACGTATCCATGAATTTAGCTTCAGAGAATGAACCCAGTAATGATGCATGCTTTAGTTCTCTGAATGCTAGCTTAGTGGAGAGTGTGGGAGAGGTTGATCCCCATATTGAGACTTACGTAGAAGCCTTACCTAAGAACCTAGATCAACTAGTGATAGCCCAAGCTAAGCCTTCAATAGAGGAACCACCCGTAGTTGAACTCAAGCCTTTACACAAAAACTTGAAATATGCTTTCTTAGGTAAGGGATAGACATTAACGCTTATTATTTCTAGTAGGTTCACTAGTGAAGAAGAGGGTAAGTTGATTAAGGTGCTTAAGAAGTTTAAGGGAGCTGTAGGTTGGACCTTAGCTGACATGAAAGGTATAAGTCCCTCAACTTGTATGCACCATATACAATTAGATGAGGGTGCAAAGCCCATATGGCAACCTCAGCGGTGGTTAAACATGCCGATGATGGAAGTAGTTAAGGGTGAAGTCCTTAAACTACTTAAGGACGGGATGATATACCTTATCTCTTATAGTACTTGGGTGAGTCTGACCCAAGTGGTGCCAAAAAAAATAGTGGGGTGGCAGTGGTAGATAATAAGGATGGGGATTTGGTACCCACATGTATTCAAAATGGGTGGCGAGTGTGCATTGATTATCGCCGCCTAAATGCGTTAACTTGCAAGGACCATTTTTCCCTACCCTTCATTGACCAAATGCTACAAATTTTAGCCGGTCATGCATATTAATTTTTTCTTGATGGTTATTTGGGATATTTCCAAATAGCCATAGACCCTGATGACCAATAAAAGACCGGATTCACATGCCCTTTCAGAACTTTTGCCTATAGGCACATGACTTTTAGTCTATGTAATGCCCCGAGTACCTTGCAGAGATGTCTTGTAAGAATATTCTCAAATTTCATTGAGCATTTAGTTGAAGTCTTCATGGATAATTTCATCATCCATGGTGACTCCTTCGATACTTGCCTACATCATCTAGTACTTATGCTAGAAAGATGTATTAACACAAACCTCGTATTCAATTATGAGAAATACCCCTTTATGGTAGAGAAGGGCATTGTTCTGGGTCATGTAGTGTTGGCCCAAGATCTAGAAGTGGATAAGGCTAAAGTGGATACAATCAAATACATACACCACTTCACTAGTGTTAGGCATATTAGGTTATTCTTAGGACACGCCGGGTTCTACTAGTGTTTCACTGAGGATTTTCTAAGATCTCCTATCCTTCGTGATTTTTTTTGCAAAAGGATGTTGAGTTCGTTGTTGATGAAGATGGAAGGAAAGCCTTTGACACTTTGTAGTAGAATGTGGGCTTAATTGTCCCTACATGTGGAGACATACCCAAAATTTTGTTTGATCATGTGAGCGTTGCCAACAGATATGTAACATCTCATTCAAAGATGAGATGCCCCAAGATTTCTCTATGCCAATGGATGTTTTTTATCTGTGGGGAAATAATTTCACGAGACCCTTCCCTGATTCCAAAAGGTTCCGTTGTATTCTCATGGCATTGTACTACATGTCCAAGTGGGTAGAAGCCAAGGAAACAAGGAACAATGATTTGGAAACAGTGTTGAGTTTCCTCAAATCAAACATTTTTTTCTCAGTTCGGCATCCCGCTAACAATAATTAGCGATAGAGGAACCCATTTTTGTAACCAAACCATGGCATTCTTGTTGAAGAGATATAGAGTGGCCCATAGTACTTCCACGCTTATCACCCACAAATAAATGGTCAAGCGGAGATATCGAATTGGGAAATCAAGGCCATCCTTGAAAACACAGTGAACTTGTCTAAGAAGGATTGGAGTTCCCGATTAGACGATGCACTTTAGTCCTACTTGACAGAACACAAAACCCCCATAGTAATGTCACCATTCCAGATTCTCTTTGGTAAAAGATGCCATCTCCGGGTCGAACTAGAACACAAGGCATATTGGGTTGTAAACCGTATGAATATGGACTTAAGTAAAGCTGGAAAACATAGGAAGTTGAAACTACAATAATGTGAAGAACTTAGGCGCGAATCCTATGAGACCACACTAATTTATAAGGAAATGATGAAAGCACAACACGACGAGAGAATAGTGAAGAAGGGCTTTGTGGTGGGATAAAAAGTCCTTGATTACCAATCTCATTTTTGTCTCTTTCCAGATACATTTCGGTCAAGATGAGCGGGTCCATATGTGTAGACAAGGTATATGCCCAAGGTGCAATAGAGGTAAAAGATGTGAGGGATGGCATCAAGTGGCTAGTCAATGGGCAAAGGGTGAAACCTTACTTTGATTAAAGAAGTTTGGGATTAGTCGAGAAGGGAAATCCCCTCCTTGAAAATCCAATCCATGAATGAACTCTTCTGAGGTAGATAAGTCGTAAGGACAACAATAAAGAAATGGTGCTTCAATTTTGTCTTAGTAGGTTATAAAATTTGTTCATGCGATTTTGGAAAGTGTTTTAGTATTGGTGGTATTTTGGGGTTTTTTAGTGATAAGATTCCTTTGGATGGAACAATGGTACGTTTGGTTTTCATGTTTTTGGGTGCAAGAATTTTGAAGAATTTTTTTGAAGAAACAAGGGGTTGGCACAGGCCATGCCAAGCCTCGTGTTGCAAGCCAGCACGAGGAATTCAAGAGGCACAAGCCATGCCGTATGAATGCAACATGTGCCACCTAGATTTTTGTCATTTCCAACCTTTGTCCTAGCATGGTCAGATGTATTGGGGACAATGCATGAACTAAGTGTTGGGGATGGGTTGGTTGGAACACCTTCATATGGGTAGCATCTCTCTTGCCTTATCTTTTTATGCCTATTTTTTCTTTGGATGTTGATAACTATTTTCCCTATTTTCTCTTCCCTCATTGTTTTGAAAACTTGCTTTGTTTTGGTTGTGTTTGAAAACTTTGTTTTATAGGTGTGAGGGCACATTTTGTAGTAGTTTTGGATGATGGAATACTTTAGCGGTGTATTAGTTTTTTTTTTAAAATCTTCATTGTAGTATGAAGTCCACTTTTCGAGGAATTTTGTGTAACACAAAAAATTTGAAAAAATGAGAAAAAAATACCCGGCTAAGCCAAAAACCCAAAAGGGCAACTTAGGCAACAATGGGAAAGAGCTGGATAGGTAAAACAAATCTATGGAAAAATGAGAGGTCATGGTGTGCAAAAAGGTGAGAAGTGAGCTCAAAGGGAAAAAACCCGTAGGATGCTAGGAATAAAACCCGGAAGGACTTCTAGGTTAAATGAGAGAAATTGAAACATCCTATTGTTCTCTTTCATTATCTTTTGAAATTTCTTTTGGTAGAGTAACTTAGTTTCACACTCATTTTTGTGAAGTTCACCTTTTGGTTTGTATATTTGTTGATAGATTATCTTAGCTTATCTGGGGACTGAGAGTTATGAGATTCTTACATCTTCGGAGGAACTAAGGTAGTCTAGGAATAAATGTTGAATATCTTGGGGAACTCTTTGCATGCTATGTTCCTCTTAGATCTTTGCTCGCTTTTCTTTACTCGAGGGCGAGTAAAGGTTTAAGTGTTGGAGGATTGATCTGCACCTGGAAGCATGTATTAACCAATGCATTTAGCACACTGATAAGTATCTTTTGTATGGTTAATTGCTAAGTTTAGTTGGGTTTACATCACAAGGGGGTTTGGATAACCTTTGTTGGTTTTCTTACCTAAATCCATCGTTTTGTAGATTTATTTAGACCTAATGGATGTTATGTCCTTACAAGTATCCAGATCCTATTTTGTGAGTTTCATCGTCGATCGCTCATAAGAAATTTAGAGTAGAAGGTCATTCGCAAGAATGGTAGTAGATATTTGATGGCCTTTCGCAAGGATAGTAGTAAACCGAAGGCTACGCGCATTGTGATAATAAATGAAAATGTGACAAAGAGAAAGAAGTTGAAGCCCAGACAACTTGGAAGACTATCACGGAGGTCGTGCCAACCAATATGGTTGTGCGGCTAAGTAAGGCACGGGCCGTGTCCTTTTACTTGGTCCATACACCTCGAAGATCAAGATTTGAAGACCCAATAGGTACCATGCGATGTATTGCACGGCCGTGCAATCAGAAGAATGAAAGCTCAGCTCCAGCTCGTGGACTGCACAGATTTGCACAGGCCATGCCATTCAGACAAGCCAAAAGACCCTTCCAGCCAACGGCCTGTAGGGATTTGCATGACCTCACCGCTTAGAATGTTGAGAGACCCCATCCAGTCGACAGCCCGTGTAATTTTGTACAGGTCGTGCCGCGCGGGCCATGTGTTATTGCACAACCTGTGCCACAGCATCAACCTAGGGTTTATCTAGTTTTAGGCCTCTATAAGGCCTATTTCCTACCTACTATATAAAGAGACTATGTCTACCAGGTTTTGGTAGTGAGCATTAGTTCTACTTTCTATTCTCATAGTTTCTAAGAGTAGGTAAAGAGAGAAAGAGAATAACCCTTCTCTCTTCATTTAGTCTTCCTAGTTTTGACCAAGGGAATTGAATCCAATGGTTAAATTGGGTTCAATGTTTAGAGAGTAGTTTATTTACTTGGGGATCTAATTTGTATTCATTACTTGGTAGAGATTTTAGATTATTCCATCTTATATGTGTATGAATATTAAGCTTGATTTGCTCTTTACATTCTTGAAAGGATGCATGTTAATTTTACTCTTTGATACACCATTGGTGTATGTAATAACATGAATTGCACTAGGCTTTTTGCCCTTGGGAGTGTCCGTTTAGGATATGCGGGACCGCAAGTCCCGGCTATGTAAGTTTGTGTACATAGGTCGTGAACACGGAATCCACACGAGTGTATGCCTAATTTTAAATGGGTCATGAACCCTGATAGGTGAAGCATAATAATTTGTAGCAACTAGGGTTGCAATGTAGCGACCATTGTCATTTAAATGCTAGATTCATCATGAGATACCCATTCCTTTGGCTCTATATTAGGGGAAACCCTTGGCTTATTCTGATAGATAGGCATTATAGTTTGTAGATACTAGGGTCGTGGAAACCCTAGAGTCATCACTAGATGCCAATTCATTTACCTATATAGGTAGGTCTAGGGTTGGTGTCCATAGTGGAATGGCCAGGACGAAGAGTCCTTACTCTCGTATCTAACAGTTGCTACCTATGCAAGGCTGAGATCTTTTAAGCGGGGGCGCTTTAGCGTCAAGAGTGAGAAGACGGGGATGATTGGGGCATCGAAAGATCGAAGTGCATCACTAATTGCGGAGGTGGTGAGATGGCTCTTGAAGGGAGACGAATATTTGTATGACAAACGTTAGGAATTCTTGGTCATCTCTACACTATGTGATACATTCATAAGAATAGGTTTACATGGTTATATGTGATGAAATCTAGGATCAAAGTCATTAATCAGTCATGTTAGGCAAATGCACCCATGACTAGTTAATCATAGTTTAAATCTCATTGCTTGCATGCCTAGTAGTTGTTAGACACAACCCCACCCACCCCCCAAAATTACATGTTTAAATCACAAGTTATTCCCAACACGCAAGCGGGGTGACTTCTGATTGTGGGTTGTGTCAAGCTAACTTTTAAATTATAGTATCCTTGTGAATGACCCCAGACATGCCACTACCTACCTTATAGTTGTTAGCAATGAGTACGGGAGCTGATATGAATCTCCTTGCGAAGAATCTAGGTTGCGGAAAATTGGATCTTTATTTATTTGAGGATCTCGCCCAACTCAAATAAATGCACGAATCGCAGTGTCTAGCCCGCAGGGTACACTCA
>JAULKM010063672.1:0-12218 GCA_032355605.1 Rubia tinctorum | reverse complement strand
TTATTCTGTAATCTCACAAATTGCTTCCATCTGAGGAAATCATTTTAGGGTTTGAGGAGCCTAATAAATATCCTCCCCCAATGGTGGTTTTAAATAAATAAAAAAAATTGTGTGAATAATATCACTGCACGTGAGTGTGTGTATTAGGATTCTCACATTAATTGTTGACAAAGTTATAATTTAATATATAGGATAATGAATCATTTCTACATATTGTCATAATAGTGAGTAATTATTTTCATAGTCATTTTTCCAATAATTTAATTTAAATTACACTATACACCTAGATGCTACATTCAACTTCTATTATATTTTTCTATTATCATATTTTCAAATCATATTTGATCACCGATAGCTTTAATTATACATATTAACAGTGTATAAAAATTTAATATGTAAAAAGTACGTGATGTATATATAAAATACAATAATATATTAGATGATGACATTATTAATCAATATACTAATTGATATTTTGATCAGATACAACTCAAGAAAGTTGGCAAAAATAAGAAGTAATTAATATGACAAATATAATATTAAAAACGTAGGTTGTCTGACAGGTGGAACGTCTATAAGTTTATGGAACGTCTATAGTATTTTTTTTACTCATACAATGCGTTTGTTAATTTACATGCTAAATTTAGATATTTAAAAATATCTTTTATATTTTTATATTTTAACATTCAAATACACATTATTGCTTATTTTAACTTTTAAAATATAATATTTAAATTTTATAAAAAGTTACAAGATTTAAAATAAAAACTTCAGTGAACTGTCCATATCGCTTTTTCTGAAACTCTCTCAAATAAGAATTGTATTTTTGGTCTACTGAGATGATCTTACTCCCTCTCTCTGTCTCAATTCAATCTGCACATTTTTTGGTCAATTTTCCCAAGACACATTTGACCATAAATTTTAACCAGCATATAGATACGAATATCATTATGTGAGATATCATTGGATTCCATGCATGATATATTTTCTAAACATCAAATTTTAATACATCATTATTATACATAAATAAAGTTATCGTTGGTCAAACATGATATGAGAAAGTTGACAAAAAAATGTGGAGGTTGAACTGAGACGGAGGGAGTACCGCTACTATTATTATCATTACTTTTCTTTTTCCAAAAGTTACATATTATTGACAACAAAACTTTAAAATAATGAATTTCAAGCGAGTGATACTGTGTTGGTGCAGATGTGGTATTCCGCATCTCCTAAATACTCTTCCATAGCTTAACGGGCAGAGGCAATAAGAAGTACTTACTTCTGATTACAAGTAGGCGATTACTTCCATAGCTTGCGCAACGACATATTCTTGTCGGTGTCCTTCTTCATCACTTTACCAACAGCCATCTCAAAATCATCTTGAGTCACGTGCACCCTCCTCTCGCGAAGAGCAAACATGCCCGCTTCCGTGCACACCGCCTTCAGTTCTGCGCCCGATGCGCCGTTCAGCTTCTCCGCGATCTTGTTCAGATCAATCCCGCGCATCAAATTCATCCTCCTCGAATGAATCTTCAGTATATCGAACCGGGAATACGTGTTCGGATTCGGAAACTCAATCTTCCTGTCAATCCTTCCAGGTCTGAGGAGGGCCGGATCCAAGATATCCATTCGGTTTGTCGCCATCAGAACCTTGATCTTGTTGGATGCCTCGAACCCGTCGAGCTGGTTGAGAAGCTCGAGCATCGTACGTTGTACTTCGCTGTCCCCGCCGCCACTTCCGGAATTCATCCTGGCAGATCCTATGCTGTCGATCTCGTCCATGAATATGATCGACGGAGCATGCTCCCGCGCCATAACGAAGAGTTCCCGCACCATTCTAGAGCCTTCTCCGATGTATTTTTGCACGAGCTCAGAACCAGAAACCCTGATGAAAGTGCAATCAGTGTGATGCGCCACCGCCCTTGCCAACAGCGTTTTCCCGGTGCCCGGAGGCCCGTAAAGCAGAACTCCCTTCGGTTGAGCTATTCCGAGGCTCTCGAACAGCTCGGGATGCTTGATCGGAAGCTCGATAACCTCCTTAATCTCTTTGATTTGCTGGTCTAGACCGCCGATCATGTCATACGTTGAATCGGGCACTTTTTCGACTTTCATAAGGTTGACCAAAGGATCGACTTTGCTCGGCAAGATGAGATGAATGACATAGCTGCCGCTGCGAAGCGCAACCCTGGTTGTGGGGGTAAGCTTGGTGATGTCAATGCTTTCATCAACGTCCACCACATACTTTCCTTCTTGATGAACTTTGACCAAAACCTTGGATTTTCCCATCACTTTCACCACTTCGCCGACATGAGAACCGGGCTCCTGAAGCAGCTTCAGCTCCTCCTTGAGCATTCGAACTTTGGAGTTGAGCTCGTTGCGTTGCGCTTCGAGGCGGTTGAGGTTGTCGGTTTTCTGGCGGACCTGGAGCTGCACATCGTGGATGTGTTGGAGGTAGTACTGCCTCAACCCTTCGCCTTGGCTCGCCATCAAAGCTTAGTTTATTGTTCCCTGGATTTCTCTGCGATTCAATTGATCGAGTTTATTCTCCCACCCGACTATATATACAGCCTGGTCGGTTTCCCAGTTCAAAACGGAATAGGATTATTAGATTTTCTTCTTTTCCGAGAACGGAAAGGATTGGATTTTTTATTTGTTTTTCTTCTCCTAATATTTTTGAATCAGTTATTCATATTCCGATGCCGTTGAATTAGTGCTCATTTGATTAGAAAGCGAGAGGCTATTCAAATTCGTACATACTTTTAATCGAAATTCACAGTTTGATACCCAAAATTTTAATTTGTCCTTTAAATGTACCCATTTTTTCATTTATGTCTCAAAATGATACATTTTAGTAAAAAATTAGTATCAATTTGGATCAAGATTGTGCCAAAATGATACGTATTTTTTTAAAAAATAACCATTTCGGGACATTAATGAAAAAGTGGGTAACTTTTTAGAACAATTTTTAAAATTGGGTACCAAACTGTGAATTTAACTTAAAAGTGGGTACCATATTGGACAATCTCTCAAAGCGAAGCGGGATTTTTTTGTGATGAGTACCTCGTCGAAAGTGAAAGCGCCATCTGAAACTTCAGCCACTATTACAAATTAGAGTTATCGTAACACTTTTCTTACAACACTTATTAAAAATGTTGCAGTAACTTATAAACCATTACTTAAACCTTTGAAAAGTGTTACATAAATGTTAAAAAGTGTTACTCCCTCCGTCCCAAGCGAATCTACACACATTTTAGTAAACTTTCTCATGACACATTTGACCATAAATTTCAACTATTATGTATGATGTTGGATTCTCTGCATTGATGCATTTTCTAAATATCAAATTTTAACACACCGTAAGTATGCTTAACTAAAGTTATTGTTGGTTAAACATGACTTGAGAAAGTTGACCAAAAAGTGTGTAGATTCGATTGGGACGGAGGGAGTACCTAAAATTTTAAAAGTGTTACGTTAGATCTAATGTAACATCACCGAAGATTATACTTGCAAAAGTGTTACTCTAGGTGCTAAAATACTAAGTTGAACTTATTGCAACACTTTTACAAGTATTACTTTAGGTGATGTTACATTAGATCTAACGTAACACTTTTTAAATTTTAGGCAACGCTTTTCAAAATTTTAATGAACACTTTATAAGCTATTATAACATTTTCAATAAGTGTTGCAAGGAAAGTGTTACATTAACCTTAGTTTGTAGTAGTGAGCTAGCGGAAGGAATGTTTCAGAAAGTCTTGCAGCACATGATGTATGGCTTTGGGGATGATCCAAATCCGCTCCTAGAAACTGTGTATTTTGTGGAAGACATTGTTGTTGAATATGTAACAGACATGGTCCACAAAGCTCAAGATCTGGCATCAAACAGAGGGAAGCTCTCGACGGAGGATATTTTATTATTAATCCGAAAGGATCAGCCAAAACTTAACTAGTGTAGAGAATTGTTGGCGATGAATGAAGAGTTGAAGCAGGAAAGAAAATTTTTTGAGGTTGAGAGGTAACTGTGGGAGTCAAATCCCAACGATTAGTTGTAATAAGCGATTGATACTGAAAAAACTGAATTTTTTTTAAAACATTTTTTGAAAAAATAGTGGGATACTGTTCATTAGCATGGTAAATTGTGTTTACAACTCATCACAGTCTGTGCAGTATTGTGTGCATCCGCTAGCCTATCTACTTTTACAATTGTGAGATGTGGGAACACCGTGGCTAGAAACTTAATTTCCCTAACTGTTTGCTTGATCCCTAGAGGTTGATTTTTGATGTAGCGAAGTGCATTTTTGGAGTCAAATATGATTAATATAAGACCTTTGTTTTAAGTAATACTACGTATTTGTTAGTTTTAGGATTTAAAATAAAAAAGGGGCAATTTGTTGAAAGATTGCCTTTGCTGTTAGTGTTTCAAGAAAACTTTGAAGAGAGTTTACAAAATTTGGAAGAAAATGGAGTAATTGGAGGAGTAGAATTTTATTATTTTTTGTTTGATACAAACTCTACTACATCACCTATATTTATGTTAGTGGTATCATCCAATCAATAGGTAAGATCTTGCTAATTCAACTCTAATCTAATGGTTACAATTAACTTCTTAGAATATTCTCCAACACTAAAATACATATTCTAGAAATCTTTAGAATTTATTCTAATATCTTCCCTACTTTCTAAGACCCATTTGGGCTTCTTCTATAAAATGGGCTACTAAGAAGCCATGTTGGCTAACCCAAAATCAAGTTTAATTTTCAACAACCCCCTTAAATTTAAATTTTCAACTCTAAGCAAACTTCTCATTGTGAAAAAATCACTGCGCTTCTAGTGAAGATATCCGCCAGTTGATCATTCATTTTCACGTATTCCACAACTACATCTATCTTCTGGTGATGTACTCTCGTTTTAGCGATGCTGCATGTCAATGTGTTTAATTCAATCATGAAAAGCTGGATCCTTACCCAAAACTATTGCTAATTAATCATCCACAAAAGTTTTCGTCGACTTCTTTTGCTGAAACTTCAATTTATTTACATTTTTCTTTATTTTGAATGCCCGCTTGAAATCAATTGCCCGTGCCCTTTTAGAATTGAAGTCAACTCCCACGTGTCTTACATCTTGAACTTGGGGTTTTTTTTCCCGTATCTTTGTTTTCCCTTTCTTGCATTCTTAGCAACCATGTCATTAAAATCTTCCCGTTGATTGCGTAACTTCTCCTCCTAAATAGCCTTTTTATATTTGGTTGACAAAACATTATCAATTTCCCGCAACTCTTCTTGTGCTAATGTTACATCAACCTTGTATGTGCTCTGGCTTCTGAGTTTATCAACTCTCTTGGTACCAACCTTATTTTGCGCACCATTAATAGTATATGTGTGGCTTGTTCCAAGCAGGGTTCTCGGAGCTATATTTGCCTCTCGTTCATCAAGAATGTGATACAGAGGCCCATCAAGCTCTTTCTTTTATTCTTCATAAAGATAAAAAAAACATTTGGCATGCCAGCACTAGTGGGAGTTCTTGAAAGGCTATCCACAGACCAAATACCATCCTCCATTACTTCTTCCTCCACTTGATCCTCCTCTTCGTATTCTTCGTGTGGAGTAGTTGACTCATCTCTTGATTGTTTGATACTTACTTATTTAACATTTTCTTCTCCCAGCTGTGGAGAGAAGTTGTATTTTACTTTGCATGGACTTCAATCTCATTCTCCTTTTTTTATCTAACACTTCTTTGTATGCAAAAATGTAAAACACCATCTTCTTGGCTTATTTGTACAACATAGTTGGCATTCTCATCACCTCTTGTATTTCTCGGAGCTCTACGCTTAGAGGCATAGTACCTAAACTTCTCACAATCGTAGCATTTGACGTGTGACTTGTCATACCTAGGTTTTGATCTCCGAATGAGTTTTCTCCTCTTTGGTGGTTGTCATTCGACCTCGAATATTGCCCATATCCATGTCCACGACCACGACCTTGCATTTGACTGCATCCTTGTCTTTATTGGCTCCCACCATATTCTCCCTCTGTTGCTTGGGCATGCATATTGAATGCTCGCTTCACAACTTCCTCCTCTTTCTTATTTTCTTCATAGGCTTGGAATGAACCAAGAAGTTGCTCTATTGTCATGGTGTCCAAGTCTTTTGTCTCTTCAATGATAACAAAAATGTGTTTGAACTTTGGATCTAATGATCTAAGATTTTTCTCCACAATTCTTACATTTTCTAACTTTTCACCATTCTTTTGAGGTTATTAGCAACCGTTAAAATTCCCAAAATATTATCTAAGACTAGTTCCCCATCCTTCATATGCTACGACTCAAACTCCCCTCTTAGAGTTTGAAGATGTTCCTTCTTAACTTGATCGACTCACTTGTGCAATACTTAAATCTTCTCCCATGCTTTCTTGGTCGTCTTTGCTCCAGAAATATTCTCAAAAGTGTCTTCATCTATCCTCGATAGTCTAGACATAGATCTTTCTATATCTCTTTCTTGAGTTTCTCAAACTATTTAGTTGAGTTTGAGACACTTTACCTTCTTTCTCTGGTTCAGTGTGGCTTTTCTCAACAATCTCCCAGGCATCATGTGCTCTGAGGAGAGTCGTCATCCTTAGACTCCAATTGTTATGGTTGCTCTTGGTGAGCTTTAGGACTTGGAAGGGAGTAACATTATTTACCATTGTAAAAGGATCCTGAAGCTCAGATTCCACTTTGTTGGAAGGAAACTTTGCATGGTTGAAGAGGGTTTAAAAAGGTTTGGAAAATAATGGATAACTTGGAGGAGTAGGCTACTTGTATAAGGAGAAGGCTTATGTTATTTTTGACTTGATACAAACTCTATTGCATCACTCATATTTATACTAGTGGTATTACCAAACCAATTACTAAGATCTTGTCATCTCAACTCTAATCTAATGGCTGCAATTAGTTCTCTAGAATATTCTCCACAACTCTATGCTAATCTATATATTTTAGAAATATGGTTATGTTTTTCTTAGTTATTGAGCTACTTTTGGACTATAAAAAGGAATCGTATCCCCATTTTGTGAGGTAGTTCAAGTTTGAGGGAGAAAAAAATCACCGTTCTTCATAGTTTCTCCTCATTTCCCCCTTCGATTAGGTTTTCTTGACGTATGTAGATTAATATATGATTGTAGTAGCGTTGATTAACCTTGATAACAATTGGTTGAACTTTAACCTTTGTATTGTGAGCTTCCTAACTCTTTACTCTTTGTTCTTGATTTTTCATTTGACTTCCTTGGATGTATTGTGATATATATATATATATATATATATTTGTAGAATCTTGCTAGAAATGTTGTAGTTTGTGGTGTAAATCAATTACTTGCTATATAAGAGGGTAGAATGATGACACATTCTTTCTCTTGGTCATGTGATTATGTGCAAGCTATGTAGTTGTTTCTAGAGTATAATTACGAACAATTAGTTTCTAAACTTTGAGCATGAAATCTTATTGTTGTCTCTCTTTGGCATATGTAGCAAACTAAGGGTCAGTCTCTTAAGCCAATCATCGTACTAATCTTGGAGATATCATGGCTTATTTAAATATATCTCACTTGTATGATATTGGTAAGCTTATTGATTCTCAAAGTTTATTGCTGCTGAGAATTAAATCTCTGGATCTCATCTAAGTTGTTATTTAGTAAGGTTCATTAAGCAGCGATGATCGCACTTTGTAACTATAATTGAGAGAACAAGAGAATTAACTCCAAAATGGGTGGTGAATCTCCACAGTAAGTAACCAAGATTTGAGGAAGCTTAGTGTGTGCGAATCCAGATCCTACATAGACCGTGCCTTCGAAACAGGTTGTGTCATCCTCTCCTGCATGGACCGAATCTTCAGAATGGGCTGTGTGAACTGCACCTGCACAGACCGTGTCACCTGTACGAGTTGTGCCTCAGCTGGATCAAGGCTTCAAAGGTTATGTTCGGGATCCTTTAAATGGCATGGTTGGTCCTATGACTAGGGCAAAGGAAGAAACTTAGAGAAGTACTGATGCTTTAATTGATCAAATTTATGATGCAGAGCCGAAGAGTAATTAGAAATTGTCATGGGTTAATTGTTTAAGAGTTTCGAAATAATGAAGACACGATGAAGAACACTATACTATTTTTCCCATTGGGTTTTTTAGTGATTAGTGCGATCCATAAATTTAGTTTATCTTTATTTTGTTTTTAGCTAATTAAATTCGGCCATGAAGGGTTTAATTTCGGCTATACTCTAATTTAGGGTTAAAAATATTTAGTACTGATTAGATTAGATTAGATTAGATAATATTAATTCAAGCATTTAGCTTGAAGAATTCGGTTATAATTAGGTTTAATTTAGGTAATTTAGTTTGATATAGTTTTATCTTCTTAAACCTGCCATAAGTCATTTCAGTTTTTGACAGAAATTACCAAATCCTGCCTTTTATTGTATTCTGATAGCCGAACTCCTACCCTATAAATAGGGGATGAATTCCAATAATTTAAAACAATCTTTTATCAACCATACATCCATAATTTATTTTATACTCTTTGCTTATTAAGTGTTAAACCGTTAGATTTGTTTCCATTATAAATTAGTGTTTAGAACCGCTGGATTTTTTGTGTTGATTTTGTGAAACTAGTGTTTGGGTTCGTGTGGATTAGTCCCATCTGTTAATGAAGTTCTCAAAGTTGTTTCTTCTATCAGACATTCGTTAGTGTTGTTTTCGATTATTGTTCCAAATTCTTAGGTATCGGGTTCTTCTCAAAATTCCACAATCCGCAATTTTTGCAAGGAGATTCATATTAGTTTGAATTACCAATTAATAGAGAAAAAATGGATATCAATTGAACTTAAGACTTAGTATTGTAGTTTTATATCTTTAATTACTTTCTTAGTTTAAGTAATTAATCGCCACTCGACAATATCCCCCTATTATATGCATTAGCTCTGGATTTTGAAAATCTACGTCTATATCCTTAAACTAGTACCTTCTCTTTGTGGACAGTATCCCTACTTGTCGTCATACACTTAACAGTATATAGAACCTATAAGTGTATAAAAAATGTATGTTTGAGATGTAAGACGATAGTCTCCAAAGACATGAGTAACCTATTTTGAAGAAGTCTCAATTTCCTCACTAGAATCAGAATAGTAATCAATTAAACACTCAAATGATAGACACCACCGAAAACGCAAAACTTCGACGTCGAAAAATCTAGGTTTCACCGAACTAGAGGGAGAGGAAACACCAGGGGACAGATGTAGAAGATGATCAAAATGAAATAATCAAGATGATGGAAGATAGTAATAGGTTTAAAATGAAGGAATGGGATTCAAAACTTATTTAATTTCTGTTTCAATCCCTAAATTAACAATAATTATGTTCGGTACCCCATCTCCAATTGAAGTTCTCTATATTGCACATCCATCCTTGAACTTACTATGATGCGGTTATATACAACACTCTGCCAAATATTGAAATGTTAGTTCATGAACTAATTTTTGCAAATCTTACAAGTGCAATTTAGTTATTATTTTTTTAAAGTTTGTTTTTTGAGATTTCAAAAGATCTCTGTGCATTGAAAATTAAGGGTTGCAATACCATATGTAATAGAAAAATAAATAAATCAAGGATATAGTTATTGGTTTTAATTTTTTTCTTAAACTAAGAAGGGTATAAATATTAAATATATTATTTTAAGTAAATACTTAGTAAATAGTAAAAATAATTAGGATAATGTAATTTTGGGTGCCATGTCAAAATTTCCAAAAGTACGATGACTAAAATCGGGCTTTACAACAAGCAAGAATAAAAAACCAGCCCAATAAAGATGGGCTAAACCTGCACCAAAGTCCATCCACGGAGTGAGAAACCCTAAACATCTCCTCCCCATATAATCCTCTCATCTGCTCAATTTCTCATTGTTCGGCGGCACTCGAAACTCTAGCCCCCACACAGTCACACACCTGCACACCGCCGCATCATGACGACCCGATTCAAGAAGAACAGGAAGAAGAGAGGCCACGTTTCCGCCGGGCACGGGCGTATCGGCAAGCACAGGAAGCATCCCGGAGGTCGCGGTAACGCCGGAGGCATGCACCACCACCGGATCCTGTTCGACAAGTACCATCCCGGGTACTTTGGGAAGGTCGGTATGAGGTACTTCCACAAGCTGCGCAACCAGTTCCATTGCCCCATCGTCAACGTGGAGAAGCTCTGGTCTCTGGTCCCGCAGGAGTCCAAGACAAAGGCCACCAAGGACAGCGTGCCGTTGATTGACGTCACCCAGTTCGGCTACTTCAAGGTTCTGGGGAAGGGTGTCTTGCCGGAGAACCAGCCCGTTGTTGTCAAGGCGAAGCTGATCTCCAAGATTGCTGAGAAGAAGATTAAGGAGGCTGGTGGCGCGGTTCTGCTTACTGCTTAGGTTGTTTAATTGTTTTCTGATGCTGAAACATTTTGATCTTATGCTTTATGTCTGAACAAGTATAAGGAGTATTAGTTTTGGATTTTGAGTAATGTGGATGATTTGGAATTATTATTAGTATTGATTTTGGATGCTATTTAATCGGTGTTTTCCTTGCTTAAGTTATTGATTTTGCTTTGAATGGCTGTGGTTGATTTAATTGTCTGTATATTGTTTTTTTTGCACTTCAGTTTGATGATTTATCGGTTTTAGACTTGCTGGAATATGTGAATTTTTCTGGAATGATATTGAAGGGGTGTGTGAGTTCAGTATAACTTGTGACTTTTGGTTTGTGTTTTTGGGTCATATTTATAGCAAATTCATCCTTTGAAAATAAATTGGACTGATGTCTATACTCGAGTCATGTTGTATTGAAATGTGTTTAATCTTGTATCTAGATAAACTTGTTGGGCTTGAATCTGGTTCAAGCCCTGATATTTTAAGATGTCTTTGCGTTGTTATTGGTCTTTAGTTGGTAGAGGTCAGTTCTGTAGGAGAAATCTTAGTGGTTTTGATTGAACCTATTGTTATGCTATTACAGTTTTCTATAGGATGAATCTATTTATGATTCTGATTGAATAAGCATATTTTACACCTTCTCTGAATGTTTTAGCTGTGTTAGTAATTTTATAGTTTGTGCAACTTGTTTTTGGAAGCCACTTGGGGTTTTGCTTGACTTTGAAACTGAATTTGCTTAATATAGATCTAGATGAAGATTTTCGGTGCGATCTGTGAATTTGGTTTTAGCCAACTTTCTGGAGATAACCCTGGATATAGTGATCTCTAGTCAGTAGTTGCCATTTCTATAGCCATTTTTACAGGAGTTGTGCTAATGTTTTTGTTTCACATTTTGGTCGATAGGACGGTTTTAAGTTTGGTTCTGTTGGCAAGGGTATGATGTTCACTTGATCTACTACACCAGGCATGAGAGTGTATAGTATGTGAGTTTCACGAGTTTCTTCCTCTGGAAAGTCTTGGTTAGGGTTGCAAGCTTTGACAGGGAACCATTTTGAACTTGTTTTGACATTGGTTTAATGATCATGTCTTAATGTGTATCTTTGGCCAACTCAGGATTTTGATGTGTGTTTTTCTCTAGTGTGTTTAGTTGAGGGAGAACAGCTCCCATTTAAAATTTTTGCCCCACTACCTAATCAAAGTGGTTGATGATGGTAGTATACAGTTCGCCTCTTCCATTTGACTTCTGCTGTCATCAAGTTTTTGTGCAATTCTCTGATTGAAGTTCTAATGTTCCCATGTATGGAATGACAAGATTTTGTGATTTGGCTAATTACTTGTCAACTGGTCAGTTAGTTTTTTTTGATGAAGATGGTCAGTTTGTTTGCATTGCCTTGTCTGATCTTTTTTCAGATGATTTCCTTATCAAGTCTTGTGAAACTAGGTATTACAAGTGAAATTCAATGCTAAAATACACCTGAACAGAACAGTAGAATTACATAGAGCATTTTGTTTGGAGTCACTTTGTAGGTTATACTTGATCGCACGTCCTATTTTTTTTACTAAATCTAATGAAATATTATATGTATTTTGAACTTAATTTAAATAATTAAAAATAGGGGTGTTCAAATTGTCCGATCCGACCCGACCCGTTTTGACCTGGCCCATCGGGTCAATGACCCATTTGGGTCGATATGGGTCGGGTCGAAATGGGCCGGGTCGGATTTTGACCCCAAATCGACCCGTTTTGACCCATTTGCAATTTTATGTCATTTTCTTGAAAAAAATCATTAAAAAAATTAGTTTAA
>JAULKM010063653.1:0-12220 GCA_032355605.1 Rubia tinctorum | reverse complement strand
TTGTTGCATGATTAGCATAGTTACTTGACTTTGCTAGTTTTGTTGTTTTTACTTTCATAACTTAGGAAACCAACCAAACAAAAACCTCCATTTTACTTGCTTTTATATCTATGTGTGTGTATATATATATATCTAGGCATATACTTACCCTTGTATGCATGAACCCTTAGGAATATTCCTCTTCTCTGTGGACGACTCGACTTGCTAACTATCTACTTAGTTGTATTTAGTAACCATTTTGGGCTTAAAATAGTATCTTTGAGAGGTACGGCGACGACCTCCCAAATTTTGGTGCCGCTGCCAGGGAAGAAGCGTATATTTTTTAAAGTGTTTAGGCATATTTTGTGCAAGTATTTGCTACTTATTTTTATTTTCTTTTTCTCTTTTGTTGTTTTTGTTCGAAGTAGGTATTGCTTGAGTTCTTGGTGAATTTTTACCGAGAATCCTTGCACTATCATTCCAAATTTTTGGGAACAAAATATGGAACATCTCACCTTGAGGGAACTCATGATGAGAAGAGAGGCTCAATGAGCAATGCTGTAAGCGCCCGGGCCGCTCGCCCGACCTTCTTCACCCGTCAAGTCAGCCGGCCGGTCTTCGGTTGGTCGCCACGAGTAAACCGTTGATCCGATTAGGGAGTTCTTGTAGTTGATTTTATAGTGCTCGAGAAGAAGAATCTAATGGTCTCGCTCTCAGAGGTTGGTTCTTCTTGTATTTTTTCCCGGAACTTGGTTAAAACGTCCGTATCACAATTCATCCGCTTCTTCGTCTTCCTTCTCCGAACCTTTTATCTTCTAACATGTTTTGACTCGTGGCCTTCAATATTCTACCATCTTTGCGAATGCCCTTCAATAAAAATACTCCAAAGTGCTTACGACCAATCTACAAATTAAGTTCCCAAAAAGGAATCTAAATGCTCGTAACGACCAAAAATCCATTAGACTCAAACTAGGTTGCAAAATGAAGGATTTAGATACGAAAACCGAAAACGATTATATAAATCCCTTATGATGTAAACCTACCTAAATCTAGCAATCTTCCAACAAAAAGATAACAAATCAGATGCTAAATGCTTTGGAAAATACATGCATTTGACGTCTCATCACAATACATTCAACCACATCCCTAAACTACCGTAGTTCCCCTAAAGATATAAGAATCCCATAACTCCCATTCTCCCCGAAGTAGCTAAAGTAAACTATTCAACCAAATCAAACCAATAAAAGGCATGGTGTATGTGGTAAGTGGGATCCTTATGGGCCACCGGCCGGGTGCATGATTTTTCTCTCCTGAATGGTGCGGGTCGTGTAAATTCTTGCGTCATCGGCTGGAAGTCAATTTCTAAGCATACTGATTGAGAGGCACTTGAATCTTCACAATTTGTAGGTTGGTCTTCAAATATTGACTTTGGAGCAGAATGACCCGTATTAAATGGCACGGCCCATGCCCATACTTAGCCGCACAGAACGTTTCGATGGCACGGGCCATGTTGAATTAGGTGGTCCATACCAATGGCCTCTGGAACGGGTCGTATTGGATGACACGAATCATTTTTGCTGGCACGACCTCTCCAAGTCTTCATTTTTTGAACTCAACTCCCTTATTCTTCTCGGATTGATTCTATCTACTACCACATTTTGACTCATGGCCTTCTGTCTACTACCACCATTGCGGATGACCTTCTATAAGACTATTCTAAAGGGTTTTTTAGCAACCTACCGATAAGCTCATAAAAGAAGATCTAAGTGCTCGTGAGGACATAGTGTCTAGTAGATCCACTTAAGTCTACAAAACTAGAGATTTAGATAAGAAAACCAACGGCCATCTAAACCCTTTGTAATGTAAATCTAACTAAAACTAGCAATAAACTGACAAAAGCATGATAATGAATATGTCAAATACATCGGTTAACATATGCATTTAGGTGCAGATCGATTCCCCCAGACTTAAACCTTTAATCATTCTCGAGTAAACAAAAACGAGCAAAGATCCAAGAGGAAGCTAAATTAACTAATACATTCAATCTTATTCCTAAGCTACCCTAGTTCCCCCAAACATGTAGGAATCTCATAACTCTCACTCTTCCTGAAGAAGTTAAAGTAACCTATCCAACCAAATCAAACCAATAAAAAGGCAAGGTGTATGTGGTACGTGTGAAGCTGACTTTGTCTACCGAAGAAGCCACTAATGACAATCCAAGAGATGTTCATTTAAAGTTTCAGCTCTCTCAATTTCTCTCATTTTTCTAAGGAGCCCTTTCAGGTTTTCATCTTAGCATTTTTCCACATGTTGAGCTCATCTCTCACATTTTTCCATACCATGGCCTCTCATTTTTGCATAGGTTTTTCAACTTATCCGGGACTTTCCCATTGTTGCATAAGTCACCTTTTTTGGGTTTTGGACTTAGCCGGATATATATAAAAAAATTTCCAAAATTTCAATTTTTTGTGTAGCAAAAAATTCCCCATACGTGGGTTTCATAGTACAAGAAGATAATCAAAACAAAACAAACACATACAAAAGCACAAAACACAAAGGAACCTTGATGAAACTCCAAAGTGCCTAAATGCTCTCTCCCAAACTTAAATCATACATTTTCCCTAATGCATCATAAGAAGTTAATAATAATTTGATTAGGGAGTATAATAAGCACTTAATCTTGGGACCCCAAAAGGCTTGTTGTCACGCACCTCACTTCTCATCTTCTCTTCTCTTATTGCCTTAATTCTTGCTTCTCATAGGGAACGAGGTCACAAAAGCCTTCAATATTTGCGGTGTGCATCCGCTAAATTAATTTTACCATGGCCTCTTCTTGTATGTCATCTCTCCCATCAACAATGGAAAATTCCTCCATCACTTCCCGTTCAATAGACTCCAATTTCGGTCCCAATTATCTCATGGTCTTTTCCATCGTGTCAAACCTAAGATCAAACTTCTTCATTTTAAAAATAATCCTCCCACCGTATGACCAGCCTCTTGCACTATTTGGGTAGAACTTGCGAGTTGTTCCCCAAAGGTGTGAAATTGGGCGACAATATCCGCGGGTAGGTAACTTCGAGTAGGCAGTGCTCTAGATGGAATCTCACCATTCTCCTCCTCAATGTCCATGTACGGAATTGATAAGATTCTGTACACGCCTATCTCAAACCACAGATCGGGTGCTAGAAACTAATAGTCCAACAAAGTGTCTTGGTCGATGACGGTGTGCGCCAGTTGTGGAGGAATCATGGAGCTGCAGGCTGAAGCGTCACCATATAGCCAGATGAAATAATCCTCCAAGGTTGTGATGACCTTATCCCCGAGTATACCTTATCCCCGATCTACCTAAGTTCACCAATGTGAACGGAGAGGGGGGAGAATGTCTCAAATGTTGTTCTAAGAGTCCGAACATGCCTCCCTATTTTACCACCTTTATTCTTCCCCACAGCTATGCATTATTCTACGAATGCCACAACATGTTGGGGGTAGAGATTCCTTTATGGAGTAATTACCCAAAGGATTAGGATGTCCCGGCTGGGGCACTATGAGATCTCTTCTTTGCACATACCACAAATCTAGGTGGACTATAGCAGTGCTCTTGGAGAAGTGGCTCCTTTCCATTTCCATGAAGTTCCTCCAAAAGCTTCTCAAAGAGAAAAGTAGTCCTTGTCGGTGAGTCCCTGGAACTTGCTTCCCATATTTTTACCCAAAAGGTCGGGCAATCTCCTGATGTGTCATTGTGTACTCCTTGTCATCCAAGTGGAAGTGGATGATAATCCTCTCTTCATTGTCCGTTGCTTTCTCTAAGGTCGCTAAAAACTCCGAAGTCCACCTCACATAATTTTTGGAATGCATCACTAAGAAACCCTCTAGGCCTGTCCAACCTAGCTAATAGGTGATGGACTCGAGTAGGGCTACAACTTCCAAGATCTCCTTGCATGCAAATTTTGTCTCCAAAATGTTCCTCTTTGGGCTATTGAAATATCTCCTTCTCCAGGATACACTCCCAGAGATGTTGGTCAACCCCATGAACATATCCACCACAAAGGCGGGATTAGGAGGAAGGGAAGTCGCCGGCTTTTTTCTCCCAGCCTTAGCCGACTTCTTCCCTTTTTTCACCCTAGGAAGTTGTTCCTTTTTCTGGCCTACTCTTTGGAGCCATTCTATCAAATCAAGAAGAAGATGGCAATGGAAAGAATATACAAGGATATGCATCAAGTTTCATTCAAAAAGAGAACTCTTCATAAATAACCATAATATTGCAAATCATGTTATTTCAACACAAAGATCATTAATTCAAGAGTTATTATTCCTAAAAAAACACATGGAAAATCACACCATCTCAACATAAAGATCATATTCTTCCCCCACACTTAGTTCAATGCAAAATCATTTATATAACCCATATACTTTCCTAAAACACCTAAATTTCTTGAGATTCATGTCTCTAATCACAAAAAAATCATGCTAAATAAAGAAATTAAATCACGCTAAATAAAGAAATTAGGTATAAGGCATAAATATTTACCCAAAATTTGAAGTTAAGAGCTGAAAATCCGCACAAGAAGAAACAAAAAGTGCTAACTTTTGAGAAAAAAAGCTTCAACTTTTCGAGTTCCTCCAAAGTGAAGTGAGAGTGAGTGTTTTTGAAGGACTTGAATGGGTTAAAGTATTTCTATGGATAGGGGAATGTACTATGAATTTTAATTTAAGAAAATCCATGTTCCTATAAAAGAGGGTTGTTTAGGAGGGAGGTACAAAGGAGATAGAGACGGCCTAGGAAAAATAGAAATTTTTGAGGAAAAATTACTACTTAATTAATGCCTAAGGAAGGTGGTGATGTTTAGTATGGTACTATTTACATCAACAGTCTCAGGGAGTAAACGATCTCCTGAATTAATGGGACAAAAATGCATGTATTCGCTAAAAAATTAAAATTTCAAAAATATGCATTTTGCCCAATGCTCAGCATGGAACGAGGCAGTGGCACGATCCATGCAATTGATGGCCTTGTGCAGACTCAATCCAAAATAGGCCATGTCGACTGCGCGACCGTGCTGACCCGATCTAACATGGGCTGTGTCAGCTGAACGACCGTGTTTCCCCAGTTCCTTCCCTTCTCTAATGCTTCTTCCACCCTAAAAGTCCTATTCACCTTGACCATAAAACCTGAGACTCGATCATAGAATCAACAAGTAGTAGGAGTTTCACACAAAATACTTTGTCACACAAAAACACACAAAAGTCTAACTACCAAGAACGTCATAGTAAATCAAGGAAAAACACAGTATATTTAATGTCATCCTCACGACTTATTATTTATGAATTCTATTTAAAACAAACACAAAGTTGGGTCTTCGGATTTGAAACAAACAAACATAAGTTGAGTTGTATCCACGACTCTACCCTATTGACATCTTTGTGGAGAGGTCTTCACAAAGTTTCTCCCGTACCTTCACACTCTTTACTCATCATGGAGAGAGTATGTCCATCCTTAGCCAATGTGGAGTCCTTATCTATTTCCTCATTTTTCGGATGTGTTGGAGGTTTTATGTCCTCAACACTCTCAACTAACCGCTGCAAGTTAGTGAGCATAGAAAAACAATACATGATAGAAGTGTCATCACTAAGGTCTTGCATAACATAGGTGTCATCAACATGGTCATCACAATTGAAGGTTAAAACATAATTTTGCTCATCACTCTCATCATCATTAAGGAACTCATCTAAGAACTCATCATTACTAATCATGCAAGAGTTATCATGTTGAACAAGTTCATAAACCAAACATATGCCATTTCACACAAGAAAAGAAATATGTGAATCATGCTTAGATTTATAGATCTCTAATCCCACCTTATCAATGCCATCCTCTAGGGTTAGTGTCCCCAAATGAACAACTATCTTGGTCCTTGATATTTTCATAAAAGGTTTGCCCAATAAGATTGAGGGCTCACCACCATCGTGCACTACATCAAGGATATAGAAGTCTGTTGGAAAAACTAAATTTCCTACTCTAACCATGACATTATTAACTATACCTCTAGGGATAGCTTGTGAATGATCGGCTAGTTGGTCAATTACCCTAGTTTCCTTAAGTTCAACTATGTCTAGGATCTCATAAAGGCTAAAAGGAATCACATTAATAGATGCACCCAAATCAATTGTATAATTTTCACTTGCTTACCACCCAAGGAAATAGAGATTGAGAACATTCCGGGGTCATCACATTTCTTAGGTAAGTACCTATGAGAAAAAGTAGCTACTCTTCCTATTTTCCTAGTTAATTTATTACTCTTCTAAAAAATAGCATAAGAGGGACCATGCTCAATCACATCCAAGATAGGAATGCTAAACTCGACTTTCTCAAAGATTTTGCGAATGTGTGTCTCATTACTTGCCACCTTCGGCCTTCCCCTAAGTGAACTGGGGAAAGGTGGTGAAGGGGAGCTCCTTTGAGGGCTCCTGTTCTACAACCATCTCACGCTCCTCCAAGTTAGTCTCGTCGCTTTTCATAATAAAATCATCTTCTCGCAAGATTTCTTTTCGAGTTCACGCACTTCCTTCCCACTCTTGCGCTAACATTCCTTGGGTTTATCTCGGGTTAGGAAGGAAACTTTCCAGATTCTCTAGCCTCAAGTCATCTCACCCAAGTGGTAAGTTGGCCAACTTAGACTTTGAAATTCTTGATGCTCGAAAAGGATCTCGTGCCAAGCTCCTACATTTTTCTACTTGTCCACTTAGCAACCACATTACTCTTCTTTTCCAATTGAGCTATCGTATCCAATATCTCCTGCCAATCTGACTTGTACAAGGTGACATTGTTGTTAGAAGACCCTTATTTCCTCGGGTAGTGTTGAGGTTGAGGTTGTCCACCTCAATTGTATCCGTTATTCTCCTCGCACCAATGGAAGTTGGGGTAATCACGGTATTAAGGATTGAAGGTATTTTTGTAGGAGTCTTGTCTATCTACTCTTTGGTTTCCTCGGAACCCTTGTTGTTGTCCTCTGGAGAATTGTTGCCTATTTCAACCAATGAAGTCCAACGCCTTTACTTCTTAAAAGTTTTTCACTACTTACGGAAAAGTGTTGGTAGGATAATCAAGACTGCATATGCGACACACCTTGACTTGAGCTCTTCCCTTCATAAATTCCTTTATCATTGATGCAAGTGCTTGAACTTGCTCTTCCAATTTGGGAGATGAGCTGGCTCATCTAAAGTCTTCACATGAGATCGGGTGCCAAATTTCCTTGTCCCATTGGCCATTTCCTCAAAAAATGCTATTGTATCCTTTGGGATCTTGTTGGCTATGAAGCCATTGCACGCGACATTAACCATTATCATGTCTTTGTCAGAAAGGCCTTCGAAGAAGTAGTACACCAAATCACCTTCTTTAAATGGATGGTAGGGAAAACTTTCTAACAATATCTTGAACCACTCCCAATACTCATAAAGGGACACGTTCACCATTTGCAAAATGTTGGAAAGATTCTTCTTTAGCCTCGCAGACTTGGCAGCCGGAAAGTACTTTTCAAGGAACCTCCACTTCATATCCATCCAAGAAGTGATGCATCTGGGCAGAAGATAATATAGCTAATCCTTGGACGCACCCCATAATGATAAAAGAAAAGATATCAAGTTGTAATCTTCTTCCGAAACTCTGGATGGCTTCATATCGGTGCATACTAAGTGAAATCCGAAAAGTGCTTGTTTGGGTCCTCACTGGCCACCCCATGAAAATATGTAAGCACTGGATCATACCACTCTTCAATTATTAAGTCACATTTAGTTGCAAAGGTGGTGATGTGCTCAATTTATATAATATATTTAGCACATTCAAAGTCTAATTTTGTAATAGATTAGGGATTTAACTAGAAGGAAATTGACATTTTATCAATTATAGGGCTAGGATAATAACACATTTTTTATGTCCTAATTATTTACTTTATCAAGTGTTTTGAAGATCATTTTGAAGAATTATTTTGAAGATTTTGGGTTTGAAGAGTTCGAGATTGAAAAGACGACGAAATTTTGAAGAGAAGGCTAATTATTCTGGAAAATTGGTAGAAGCTAGCAGAGAGAGAGAGAGAGAGAGAGAGTTTTTCACGGTTAGTGGAAAATATGCATGATCAGTGGCCACGGTCAGTGGCCACAACTAGTGGCGAATGTGCACAGTCTGTGACAAAGGGTCCAACAACCCATTTATGTTGTTTTTCTCTTTTAATTCCTAGACTATAAATACCCCTTTCTCTCTCTCCTCCGTTGAAGACCACAATTTTCTTACCTTCAAAACCCTAGTTTTCATTTATTGTTTTTCTTTAATACTATGTTTACCATGGTTTTTTGCGTATTTTTATTGGTTTTGTTAATCTAGGCTAAATATACTTTTGGGATCAATTGATAAGCATTTCTAGTATAAATTTGTGAGATTTGGTTTATTCTATTTTGATATTTTATTATCAACTATTTTCTATGCTTTGTTGTGTGATTAATGAATGATTTTGACTAGGATGATCAACTTGTTGAGATTATGAATTGATTCTTTGCTAGATTTTTGGTCAAACCCAAAAGACTGTCTTTTTATCGATGTGATTATCGTTGGTTACTGTTAGGTTATAATTGGGTGTGACAACTAATTATGATTATGGATTGATTAAATTTCTTAAAATAGGATGAATTTGAATGGGGTTGCCTAGTTATCGAAGTAGTATATAAATGACGCCTAGCATGAAGGCGGATCCTCGTAGTCGTCATTTGGGAACATAATTGTGCTATACCAATATTTCTTCCTTGTAGGATATTGTGTTAGTTGTATTGGGTCTCATTGTTTATATCTATTCCTTGGGAAGCCAATGACGCCGATTGTCTAGAGTGACTCGAGGGTAATGGTTATTGTGCGGCGCTGATTGCCCATTCTAACTATAACAGAGGAGAGGTGAGAAATATTTTCACTCGAAAGGTGTTGACAAGTTCTCTAAAATATGTGATTAATGCATAAAAATAGGATAATTAGTCGATGATCAAAGGATAACTATAAATGTAAACTAATTGGGCCCATGACTCATTATCATCTTAGTTTCATCTTTCGTGCTAGTTGTGTTCGTATTTACATCGTTGGTTCTAATTGTTTATTAATCTAATTTTTAAAGTAATTGTAGTGTTTTCGAAAATCGATACCTCCCCACTTTGTTACCACACACTTAGAGAGACATCTTTGTGAGCCTTTAACTGCGTTTAACACTCGAGAAAAACCCATTTTCCTCGTGGATGGCCTCAACTTGCCACTAGATACTTTCTAGTAGTTAGCCAAAATTAGAGCCTATAAATACTATCGTTTAGAGGCAAGATGAGGGCCTCCCAAATTTTAGCATCACTACCAGGGAAAATGCGTATTTTATTAAAGTGTTAGTGTAGTTCTTTATATATTTTTGTATTTTTACTTGTTTGCTATTCAAGTTTGCTTGCTTTTGTGATTGTTAATTTGGATAAGGTTGTATTGCTTTGGTTCTTGATTTATGGTCAATACTCGTACCAATAGACAAGAACCCTTGCACTACAATCCCAATCTTTTAGGTACACTCCGAAGAGCAAGGAGGCTAGCATATTTTTCTAACCAAGGTACTCAACCACTGCCCTAAATAGTTACACCAACTGTGGAGGATGATACTAGAATCTTGAGGGAGCCCATGGCTCCTAACCTAGAGAGTCAATCACTTTACATCATCTCCCCCTCTTCAGGAAAATGTCACTTGTGAGCTTAAATCCGGGATGATTCATTGTCTACCATTTTTCCATGAGAGGAATGGAGAGGATGCGAACAAGCACTTGTCTGAGTTCCGCCTTGTGAGCATTAATATGAAGTCAACCAGAGTTTTGGAGGATAATTTCAATCTATGAGCGTTCTCATTCTCTTTGAAGGATGCGGCCAAACATTGGTTGTACTAACTCCTCCCCAGGAAGTATAACATCATGGATGGAAATAAAGGAGAAGTTATTGGAGACCTTCTTTCCGGCGTCCAAGTTGGCGGGTTTGAAGAAGGAGCTAAGTAACATCTCCCAATACTCGGGTAAATCTTTATATGAATATTGGGAGGGGTTCAAGAAGTTGCTAGCTAGTTGTCCCTACCACCCATACAAGGAAATAGAACTTGTATACTATTCTTTGAGGGATTATGGTGCGTCTCAAGCTCAATCCAAACTCTGAGATCTTGATCTCCCCAATCCAGTAAAAAATTTACAAAGGAAACAAAAGCCTGGAGTCTCCGGGGGAGATTCTCCAACGATAAAATTAGTTTTTTTTGGAAAGTTAGCTAGCTTCCTTAAAGTAGGCAGTTGATTGATACCTAAAATAGAAGACATACCTTTTTAATTATACTCCTCTGAAACCCTAATATCCTTGGTCTGTGACTTAGCTCCTTCCTCCTTTTGGTAAGGAGGTCCAAGGATGAATTAATCCCAAGTGCGCCTCATAAAACTAGGTGGATCTTGCAAGCTCCTTCTTGGCCCTGGGCTCATCTAAGGGAGGTTGGGTTTGCCGACCCATAAGGTTTTCTACCCTACTATATCATCAAAAGTTCCGAGAAAAATAAAGTAATCTCTTTTCATCGAAAGTGCACACCATCGAAGCCCAAATCTAGGGCATTAAAGGTTCTAACCTCCGATAGTCTCAGTTTGGCTTGCAATGGTTGCTTGTTGATCGCTGGGATTTTCTTAGATAATTTAAATTTTGAAATTCAGATAGGTGCATGTGCATGAGCTAGAAGCGGAAAGACGGTGCACGTGGGGGCATTATACATAAGATTCCCCCCTTTCACACCTCTTTAGACTCCCTCTCTTCCCAAAGTAATCATTACATTTTTTCACTCTCCCTCTCGCTTTTAATATTTCCTAAACCCTTCCCCTCCTTCCATTTATCTTCTTCTTACTTTTTTTTGCAGGTTCTGTTAAAGAGTCTCTCCGTTTAAAGATTTTCTCCTCTTCCGAACCTTTTCCACTCTCCTCTTCCACAAATAAGTTCTTATGGGTCCTTATAGTTTCTCAAATTCTGATAACATAATTATTTTCTCTTCATCCCCTTCTGTGAGGTATTTCGAGAGGGTCGCTGGTGAGGAAACGAGTTCATTTGCGAACACCATCTTAGAGGACCTCAATTTGCATCTCTCGGGTAAGGTTTCCTAGCAGTTTGATAGTTTTCATACCGATCTAGGAGGTAGAGAATTTGTCGATGCGGTACCCGATCCGAGTGGGTTTCAAGATTCCCTTGCTGGTGAAGAATTAGTTAGGGTTGAGCTTTCTAGGTTAGGAGATTGAATGGGTGAATGCCTTGTTGACCAATTGAGCAGTGGTTCCAGTCCTATTGATGGTTCCAGAGCCTAAACCCCAAAAAATGCAGTTTCATACATTCCTTCACAAAGAAAACTTTAGTGAGAAAACATTCAGGTAATGAACCTTCGTTGACTGAGGAACCCTCAGATGAGTATGGGTATCCTGATGAAGTGAAAAAACTCATCGATGAGGTTCTTTCGTACCAACGGATTCCCTTGGATGCCCTGCTAAGAATCTTCAAATGGAGCGATCCCCATACTATTATTCCAGGTGGGAGAGCTGTTACCTATAGTAAACATATCAGTTCAGGGCTGAGTTTTCCTTTTCCCGCTCTTCTGTCGAGTGTGATGGAAGAATTCAATGTCTTCTTATCCTGGCTACAACCCAATGTTATAGTGATCATTATGGCCTTTCTAATTCGCTGCAAAGGATCAGGGGTGAAGCTTCGATATGATTTGTTTAGGAAGGTATATTCTTTGGTTAAAAACCGGGATGTTAGGTGGACCTACACCTTAGCTAATTGGCTTTTGAGGCAAAGGTTCATTATCTCCCGTTCAAATAATGTGGGGTGGCAGGATAAGGTTTTATCCTTCAATTGTTTTGGGGCCTATCAAATCCATCGATGAAATATCGACGTTATTTTCAAAAATAGGAAAGGGAAACATGCAATTCCTGAGAGCATGCGCGAAGATGTGGAGCGCCTTCGAAGTCTCAACCCTTTGGATGTCAAATTCTACAGTCCTGAAACCAAGGGGGCTAAACCCTTTGTTTGGCGTGAGGTGGTTTACGAGGACATTTATGCTTCTGCTATTCCTCAGGGTGTGCCCCCCTCTCAGAGCGGGTATGCATAATAAGAGGAATGTTGATATGCCTTGAATACTGTAATAGCCGCTTCTGCGACCCTGGCCTGGGGGTC
>JAULKM010063643.1:0-12220 GCA_032355605.1 Rubia tinctorum | reverse complement strand
GGAGAATTTGGTGGTGCAGTTGGAGTGGGCGGAATGGATGTTGCAAGTGGGACGGGGGAATCAATGTGGCAGGTGGGGAGGGGGACTCGGTGTTGCAGGCGGCAGAGGATGAGAGAAGAAAATGACAGAGAAAAGAGATCGGGAGGGGTGGCAGCGGGAGGGGGCAGAGGAGGGGTGATGAAGTTTCTGGAGGTGGCAAAAATTTCCAGGGGGAGGCGGCAATTTCTAGCGATGGTGGTGGAGATTTCTGGCGGCGACTCAGCCGCGGTCCTGGCAGAACTGCAATAGTGGTGAAGAAGAAGATGAAGGGTATTTTAGGTATAATTTTTTAGCTTTTTAATTAAAGGTATTTCTGTCATTTCATTTCTTGTCATTGCCAGAATTTCATGGTCAATGCCGGAATAGGGGATTTTGGTTATATCAGCACAAAGTTTTTTAAAACTAGGGTTAGGTTTGCACATATAATAATTAGTTAGGGTTAAATTGGCAAATTCTGATATTGTAGTGTTATATTAACACTTTTACTTTAATGTTAAGGTTATAAATTTATTTATCCCTAAGAAATTATAAAATCGGGAAGGATAAAAATGGTGTGTTCGACCATTAGAAAATCTCAGATTGAGAATTCCTAATCTGTCCATTTGAATCAATCCTCTCAATATTTTAAAGAAGCTGGATGGTTTGATTTGCCCCCATTGTCCTAAAGGACTCGTGGTTTTTGCTGTCATACTCTCAACAATTCATTAAACTTTATACTCGCTTTGCTTAATTTTTTTCATACATTTCAATTTATGAAAAAACAAAATTAAAGTAATAGTGAGAAGCATAGTGAAGCGGAGGGGTAGTTAATTTTCAATAGAAGAAGTACGTCTTACGTGCATTGAAAATTTAGATATTTATTATAAAGTAAAAGTTATTTAAAAGTTTAACATCTACATTTCCACGCGAGTGAATACTTAATTTTGTTAATTTTTTCAATTAATTTTCCACGCGAGTGAATACTTAATTTTGTTAATTTTGTCAATTAATTTTCCACGCAAGTGAAGCATGGATGGATTATTAATAATGCTAAAGAGCAGTTGTGTGATTCTGATGAAGTAATTAAGGGAGGATTGACTGCAAATGCCAGGGTCTTCGAATATTTTTATTTTCTAGAAGTAGAATGTATAGTGGGAGGAGAATAGTTGACCATACTATATTTTATGGGATTATGATAATAATACTATTTCCATCCCAACAAAAATAAAGCATTTATTTTTGGCTCATTCTTTTATGCAAGATGATATAACAGAGAATAATTGTGAAAAAATAGGGATTTTTTGAAAAAATTGTGGGTCTAGTCTGAAATTTGTTAAAGTTAAAAGAAGATATTGTAGGGATTTAACAGCATATTCTTTGCTATTTTGATTAGTTTCAAGGTATGTCATTTTCTCTAGAACGGACGGAAAAGGAAATTATGCATTTTTACTGGGATGAATGTGTATATTTTTCTTTAATATTGACACACTTATTAATTTAAGATGTATTTTAAATGGAACTTTATAGTTATTACAAATTTAAGATTATTACATTCACTTATTTTACTTTTACTTTTTTCAATTAATATTAACCAATCATTTAGTATTTTCTCAATTATAACGCTCAAGAGTGATGTGTTAATAATAGAGAAAGGGAGAAAGTATATTTCTTCCACACCCTATAAGTATTTTACTTGTATTATTTGGTGCTCTTTTATTAGTGTTTTATTTCTATTTTTAATAAATTAAATTGATTATATAAAATAAAAATGAAATATTTTTAATCCACAAATAATTTTTATACTACGCTTTAATTAAATATTATTTTATTTAGAGTCCGTCCCTCGAAAAACGGTCTTTCCATAACTTATGCACATACCAAAGTTTAAACTGCAATTTTCAAGAAATTAAAATAAACTTTTCGGGTTGTATTAATCGGGTCATAAACTTATCACTCCTACATGTTGCATAGTAAAATTTTAATATTACAACTAAATTTTTTTACATTTCTATAATTCCAATTCAACCCTGTCTTTCCATATGCCTATGAAATAACGGTATTTCCCAAAACTTTTGCCTTTTATTTAACCTCAAAAAAATTATTATTTTATTTTATAATAAGACGAATAAAGAGGATGGATGGAGCAGACATTTTGTCACAGTTTTTATTAATTGCACTAGCCGATCAGTGTACCAATTAAGAAGAATTTATATCTGCTCTATATCTAAAAGCGCGAGTTATATATTTGGGAACAGGTTCAAGTAGGGTGGCCCTTCTCCTGCATTCAATCCCTCTGTTCCTCCTGCCTGCTTCATCCTCCAACTTCCTTTGTGATTAGCAACATACAGACCGGCTAATGCAGGTTCCCGGTGTCCAGTCATCCTCTGCTTACCCTGTAATTATTCTTTTTATTTTTTTGAATCACTCATGAAGGTCTCTCACCTTCTACATCGGTGGCCAAAACTTCCGCCCAGGTCGGACGCCGCTTTTTTCTCTTACTATTACGCGTCTTCTCCTCATTCCTCCTCTCCCTTCATGCCTCTTCCTTTTAGGTGACATTTGTTTATCCTTTTCGTTCATGTTTTAGCTTAAAAGGAACTTAAATATTATATTCCTTTAATACATAAAGGGCCATAAGCCCCATCCCTAACATCAGAATACAAATTACGAGACCAGGACCCCCTAAAACCTACCCCTAGAATTAACCTATCAACCACATTCTTCTTCTCCGTTAGCCTTATCCTCATCCAACAACACAAACTCTTGACGAAGAGTCAAAATAAGGGATTTTTTTCCTCGCATAGAGTGCACAACCTCTTCAGCTTTAACTCTAGAGTAGAACCCCTAGGTACCTCACCACAAAAAGAGTCATTACCCACATAGTGATTGCCACGAACACTCATTCCCTGAATAGAATAAAATCACCCCTTAACCCTAAAAACATAACAACAATAAGAGAGATAAAATATTAAATAAATTACCAAATTTTCATATTGAAATATATAATTAAAAAATATATACCTCCCCGGCAAGTAGGCCTCTCAACCATGCATGCAAACGCATTTCAGTAAGAAAACCCAGCCAACTTTCCCACATTAGTTCCTGACCTAAACCAACATTAACTACAAGAAACAACACCTTTTACTTTGTGTTTTTACCTCGATTATTTGGTTTAGGGCAAATAACAGAGGTAGAAAGTTCTTTTACCTCGGTTATTAGAGATACACCTACATAATTCATATTTTTACGACCATGTTGTTCCGATTTGGTTATCAACAGGTCAATGGAAGGGTCCGAAATCTTCACAAGGAGTATTTGACAACACTTTTCAGAAATTACGCTATGGCACATACATGTGACATTGCAAGACCATCGCTTTAATAAAAATTTGAACCAACCTGCTACCGACATCGCTAGCCCTGAAAAATTTAGCGGAAACAAAAAGTTAAAGATAAAATAATGAGCTAAATTTTCTACCAACCCTATTACATCTCATTATTATTCAACAACAATATCCATTTCACAGGCCCAAAACACTTCCACCAAAACACACTCTCAATATTCTTTCCATTCACATCATTACAACAATTCAAGTGTTCAATCAAATTGCTCATCTTAAACATCCACGAGTACTAGAGGAAGGAGCATTTATGGGTACAAATTAGTTGAGTTTGTTTTCACCCATTCCATATTCAATTTGCAATTTTATTAGTGAATTCGTTATTGTTAATTTTTTATGGAACAAAGCATGAATACTTTCATGAAGTAAGATGATCGTGTTACATGTTGTCTAGTGTATAGTGTTTGTGATGTCAAAAACAATTCCATGATTATAAGTATTGAGAAAAAAGGCTAGGTTAGGGAAGACTATGGACAATAATTACATTTTTGTAACAATACACTTTGAAGGTGGCCTAAATCAGTTGGGCCTAGCGATATGTTTATCAAAAGACCAACGTCGCACATGTCTAAGATATGTTGCATATTTTCATATTCGTGCTACATTTTATCTACTAGCTAGTGTAGATTTTGTGAAAATCATGTCATGTAGAAATGAGGAGGAGTATTGGTCATTGATTAGGGTTCATTCTAAGCAAAAATACATTTTTTTCATGAAATAAATATTAATGTCCGATTCCGGTCTGCACACGTCGGTCTTTGCGACAGCAAAGTCCAGAACAACCGACGTCACACTCATGCAGATGAGTTACATCTTTCTGGTTCAGATTATTTCCGTCCACGTATGATTGTATTATGTGTATTTAATTTGGGGACTGCGCATTTTAAACATACATTTTGTTTGTCGTGTATTGGTTGTAATAGGACAAAGTGAGTTATCATAAAAATTTCATCATGTAGATGAATGGACTTGTCATTTTACTAGTCGCCATGTGAGCGTTAATAATGCCATACATCGTAGACAATGGAGGTTCAATACCAATAATATTTTAATTTAATATGAAGTTTATGTATTTTAATAGTGTGTATCATATATTTTTAATATATGTGATAGTAGTGTGGGTTTTGTCATATGTTTCCATTTAGCATTAATTGAATAATTGATTATTGTATGACGTTTAACCATTACATGAGTCATTGGATATTAAAACTGACACTTAAAAACACTAATCATGCCCGACAGTGGCTGCATTATTGCATCATAGATGGTAAGGATAGCAAACTCATTGGCAGATAATAAAAGATAGAATTCCCTCAAAATAGAGACATCATTTAAGGTAAAACACCGCAGTTTGGCGAAGATAAAAAAATATTATCTAAGAATAACGCGAAATCTTAAAACAGGAAACTTTTAAACAAAGGTACAAATAATCTAAATTAAAGTCTTTTTATATACCAACCCTATGGAAGTACAATGGCTACATATTCCAAATTCTCTTTACCCAAGGAGCCAATACTCACTCTGACGTCAATTACAAACCCCATAATGCACATTTAATGATTAAATGTCCTTTACTCCAATATCGAATATGACCTCTGAGTTTGTAATGACTCCTTGTCTAGAACTAGTGGAGAATAGGCCTATCAAAGGCAATTCCTTCGGACCAAAGACGTCATTTTGGGAGTGACTTCTCTGGTCGTGCCTTTGGTCCTGTGCAATCAAAGGTGGTTCCAAGAATGGCCTTTGATTGACCGCCATTAAACCTGTTTATGAACCTCCGCTATTCGTTGGGCTGAAATCACCTTTGATTTTCTCTGAGCTTAGAACAGGTGGTCTAAGAGTCAGACTTTGTAAGCAGCCTTGGGTGCAGAACTGATTATCCGAGTCTCGGACAACCAATTGGGTTCCGAACGCGGAACTATTTTTGAGTTCCGAGTGTGTAACTATTGATCAAACACCATAAGGTGAAATGCAGTTACAAACTCGAAATGTCGTCTGGGCTTCAGGATGTGTTCCTCCGTCGGGGATCACTTCTAGAAATGCACGAGTTTATTTTTGTGGAAAATGCATTTTTTGGCGACACAGTTTCGAGTCCGGAACAATTTCTAATCTATTTTTTCCAATGAAATTGGGTCCATGTTAAACATTGATATATGGAAAGAATGTAGTTCCTTAGTCAGAACTCTGATCGGATAAGATGGTAAAATCAGCCTATTTCATTATAAATCGACTTCTTAAAAGCCTCGTAAAACCTATCCAGATTGTACAAAATACAAGAGAATATGACAGTAGATATCAAAATTCCATAGACTAAGCTAACAAAGCAACAATATATAGATAGGAATAGAAGTCATTAAAAATCTATTACGCAAAACTATGTCATCAAATACTAGTCTCTCATAATACAACATTGGGATTCCCAATATAAGAGGAGCGGGGTACACAAGATACCCAACCAAGAAATTTCTTGCACTATTGATATCATCTTGTGAATACAGTTTGAGAACCTTTGGAAAAAATATTTGGAACAACCAAAACTAACAAAATAAGAATTGGGAGGACATGTTATGTTTCTTAAAAACATTGTCGAAAGAATCATCTTAGTACTCACTTCATTGATTTCAAGGTAATGCTCATGAACATGTAGGGCACACTCCTCTGCATATAGCATTATGTAATAGCCGCATTCCTATGTTTTTTGTTGTTTCTTGTACTAATAAATACAATTTAAATTAGTAACATATAATTACAATAACTGATGACTAAATAGAATTTTGTGACATGAAAAAAGAATAACAATTTTATTTGTATTTTGTCCAAACCCTAATTACCATTATTCCCCAGGCCTTCGATAGAGTCACCCAATATTTTAATGAATGCATCAGATGGTTGGTAGTGAAGAGGATCAATCCAGTAAACGCGCTTCTCGTTAGGGACAATAAATATTATTCTTCAATGGTCTCTATATTATTGGAGAAAAAATAAAGAAAATAATTGATTAATGGATTAACTTAAATGAAATGAGTGCGTATCCATCATCTTTCAATATACAATAAAATAAATAATTTTTTATCCGTTCGTTAAAGACTTTTGTGAATGTAGTCAACCCTCTAGTGAACAGTACACCCAATTTATTGAGTAAATACCGGTCACAAATACCCTATCGAACCCTTTTTCTTTGGTTAGAAAATTAATACATGTACCTTTGGAAAGAAATTGGATGTCATCAATTAGGAAATGATAAAAAATTATTCATAATTTGCACAAAGCGAAAATCAATACTACTTACAATAAGTATAAGGACATTATCATCTGGTTCACTTGGTCACACCTCCATAGATCTTCAAAGTCAGACCATGATGCGATGATTTCTCGCTTTTGACCAAATACACATTCATTACCCGAGAATAAGTAAGTAGAAACCATGAAAAATGTTGTTATGAACTCGGAACTTCAGTTCTGAGCTATGATGTGTTTTCAAGACCGAATCCGCTCAAAAGACTCTTTAATTTATTTTTTCCAGATAAATTACAATAAAAGGTCAAGAAGTGGTTCCGGAATCAGAACTGAAAATCAAATTAGTGTAATGGAACGTCTAACTATAAATTGGCCTTTTGATAAATGAACACGAATTAGTTCCTTGCTCGGAATCGATGTGCCTATACATAAAAAACTTTCAAATCAGAATTCATTTTAAAAACCCTGAAGCCATTTTCGACTATGGAACTCCAACCTTCACCCGAATTCAAAATCTCACACACGTGGGAAGCATCTCATCATATCGTCTTCAAATCCTAATGCACTGGTTCACGGGTGTAGGTCTGAATTCACGAGAGGAAGCCGACCGAGGAATCTGGGCTACAAAGTAAGGTTTGTTTCTCTTGAAGCCCAAACTAGGTTGAATTCTTTAAGGGATAATGGAAAATTATTGGATTGCTATATACAAGATTTGAGTGTGTACAAAAGTGTGGGATTAACCAACCTCGTAATTTTTTTTGAAGACAACATGTCCTTATACTTCTTAGTTTTAACGAACCCAGTTACTCTGCTGAGATATGTCAATTTTATGCTACTTTGCATTTGGTAGAGGGTTCGGTAGTTATTGGACTAGGGTGAATGGGTTTAATGTTGAGATAAGCCCGTGGATTATCAATAAAATAAATAAATGCCCCTACAAGGGTCCGAAAGATGTTTACCCCAAGTGGAGGATGGGTCTTTAGATAACGTTCATATTAGGGGGGAATGGCCGCTTAATGATGAATATCCTAGTATTGACCCAATTGTGTGTAGTGTGAAATATTTTAAATGCAACTCTCATGATCTAGGTAGACCAGAATCCTTTTATCTTAAGGAACTCAAAATTGACCAGTGTATTGTGTACAAGATAATAGCTCGATCGATGGTACCCACTCCTGGCATATCACCAAGCCAAATTACTCGACTCTTATGATTTCTACTATGTGATTAAGAGGGCCAAATTTACGGAACCGCATTTTTTAAGCACATGAAGTGTGTAGCTACATCGAAGAGAATAATCAAGATTATGCCTTAAGGAAACTTGATTACGTTGATCTTGCGAAGTGTGAACGGGTTGAATTTTCATGGTAAGGAAAAGGCTTGAAAGTACTTTGACAAGTAGTACTTTTTGAAGAAAACGTATATTCTATTTGAGAACATGTGGTGACACCAAACGATTGATGCGATCGAGCCTCACAAGAGAGCAGGGGTTGAAGTAGGTACATTTACTATTTTAAAGATATATCCTCATCAGACAACTATCTTTTGTTAATTTTTATTTGTACAATGTAATTGCAAAGGAGTTTGGCCCTAAATTTATCAAGAGCATGGAGAATGGCTACAAATGGGTGCGCGATGAAGTCTTCCAACTGAAGGAGCGTGTATGGATGTTAAAAAAGAAGCAACTTACTTATGAGAGAGCCTTCAAAGATTTAAATATGCTCCGCCTAAAATGATGCTCTTTTGTGTGACATGTGTTAAGCCTTTATTAGGGTATGCTTGGAACTCTGTGTTTTTTTGGTTCTCTTTATTAGAGTAATTGAATTATTATGACCCTTTCTTGAATTCATATAATGTGAAACTAATTAAATTCGTGCAAAATTAATCTATTTGTATCTTATACAATGTTTTCTTTTCATTTTTTAAGACTTGTAGTTTGCATAGCGATTTATATTAGCCCAAAAGGTTCTACGGCATATTTTAGCAGAGTGAGGAAGAAACGAGGGAATCAAGCACTGATGACCACATGTGCCGAGCTAGTTCCGAGCTCAGAACATGCTCACATCAAATGGTCATATTTTCAAAACACTAGAACCAAGCTCTAACAATCATGTCCTAGATTTCTTCTTCTTCTTCTTAGGAAAAGTTTTCATGACTTTCCTTATTTTTTTTGGTCATCTTCCCTTGGGCATCAACCCATTTTACCTCATCATGGTCCGACCTTCCAAAATGCACACACAGGTTTGCCTCATCTTATTAAAGCATTATATCATCGTTATTAGAACCGATAAAAGCATCTGGCCCAAAACCGATTAAATCTTCAAAATCATTTTCACCAACAAAAGTTTTTTTACCATTAACAACAATCTCCCACTTTGGGTCAACTGGGCCCTTCACATTGAAAACTTGATGAGCTTGACCCACTAATATGAATGAGCTTTCTCTCCAAGCCAATCAACTCCGATCAACTAGAGTGAATTTCAAGTCCTTCGTTCTTCAACTACTGATAACATGCACCCATTCACACTTAAATACAAGAAACACTACAATACCTATTACCTCGGTTCTACAGGAGATTTTACCTCATCTTTTAGCCCTCTAAAAACTGAGGTAAATGTGGGTGTAGTTAAAATATACTTTTTACCTCGGTTCAAAACCGAGGTAAAAGTATTTTTTACCACAGTTTTCCATGAAAAGAACAGAGCCATGCTGGCAAGAGAGCAACATAGGCCTTAATTATGAGCCTGCCGACTACCCCTTCTTTGTGTGATATCGGGGTGGGTGGTGTTGATACGAAAATCTGCAACGTCGATCCTGACCGTAACCGATATTGCATAATGTGACGTCAATCCTAATAGTAAGTTGTCATCGACATCGCTGCTTATGGTTTTTGGTGTGCACCTCTATGTATGCATTAACCAATACATTCAAAACATTTATTATCATTTTTTGGTTGATTGATAGTTCTAGTTTGGTTTACTCGACAATGGGTTTAGACGACCATTATTGGTTTTCTTGTCTAAATCTCGAGTTTGGTAGACTTAATTAAAGCTATTGGACACTTTGTATTCATGAGCACCTAGATTTTACTTTGTGAGGTTACAAGCAGGATGCTAGTGAGTATTTTTAAATCATTTTGTTGGAGGCCATCCGCGAGGGTGATAGAAGATATTTGAAAGCCATTCGCAAGAATGGTAGAAGATATTGAAGGCCATTCGTAAGGATAGTAGTATATTGAAAACCACAGACCTAAATGCTTGGTAGAATATGAAATTGAGCCTGAATTCAAGAAGGTCAAGAATATAAGACGGCGCAAATCGGCCGAATCAGCCCGTCGGCACGAAGCACTGCACGACTCAACCTAGGCTAGCACAACCAGTGCCAGGGGTGGCTAGCACGGCCCAAGATAGCCAACATGGGTCGTGTCACTACCCCTAAAAACAGGTCGTGCCTCCCATGTTCCCAAAGTTTGCTTCAAAGGCTATGTATGAGTGCGGACCAGACTGGACCATTTCACACGTTTTGCGCCGTTTAAAGTTCCTAATGCGAGGACCAGCCCACAGGGTGTGAAAAATTACATGGCCCACGCTGTTCAACTGACCAAAAACTTCTTCACACCGACGGGCCACGCCAAAGGACACTAGGCGCACAAATTAGAAGTTCAAAATGAGACACCAGCCGATGACCCGTGCCGGCCCATACTGCCTGCACCGGTACGACCCTACATGGCCCGTGTCAGACCTTGTAGCCCATGCCAAAACAAAACTGAATAGGCCGTGTCATGCCACGCCTTTCGTACTGGCAACACCCTGCACGCCTTCCGCGCCATTTTCTGCTGGCCACGTCAATTGTGACTGCTAGGGTTTTATGGCCTATTTTGGGCCTTTTTCAAAACCCAATTCCCTATTACTATATATATGGACCTGTATCTATTCAGGTTTGAGCTTATGTTCATTTTTAGACTTCAAGAGTAGGCTAGAGAGAGAAAGGAACTCTTCCTTCTCTCTAGGCTCTGTTCTCTTCTTCTCTTTATTTTGCTTTTGCCCAAAGGCATTGAATCTAATGAAATACTTGGGTTCAATGCTTATGGAGCAGTTTATTTATTTGGGGCTTGTTTTTTATTCATGAATTAATGTTTGTTTTGTGAGATTTTTTAGACATACCTATTTAAATATGTTTCTGATTATTATGTTGGATTGTTCTTATTGTTCTTATTAATTGCATAATTTTCATACTAAGACTGACACACACCGTAGTCTACTTTCATATTGGTGAAATTATTGATATCCCTCTGGGGAAGGAAACCTAGATGTGCTTGGGGTAATTAACAATATTCCGAAACCGTGTGGGTGTGTGCATGTGGGTTGCCTAGTCAACATTACAATCGACCATACACTAGTCTTAGCTGGAAAATTGACCCGAAGGGTTACGAATAGAGATAGCTAGAGTAGTAAAATAGAGTTAGCGATTTGCAAACCTAGAGCCATCAATAAGGTGATTCACCCCTCTTTGCCTTTTTAGGGCTGCGGAGAAGCATTTGTGTTGATGTAATAGCACAGGGGAGATTCAAATCTGCATAGCAGGAAGGGCCGTTATTTCACTCCCCTAATCATGGAGTCGGTGCTGATGGAAGATTACATGTGCACCCTATGTGACAGGTATGGGGAAGTGTTAACCATCGACACACCACATGTCATAAATACTAAAATAGGTTTGTAGTTCTTGTATATGATGGAATCGAGGATCGAAACAACATTGATCATGTTACACAAATACTCCCATTACATAGTTTATTCTCATGTTAATTGCATGTTAGTAGTTGTTAGAAAAAAAACCCCAAAGCCTGTTTTACCAACACTGATTATTCCTAACGTATGATCGGATTGACGAACCGATTGCGGCTATGTTTAGTTAACTCTTAAATACCTAATATCTCCGTGAACAACTCCGATCTTGCCACTATATACGCCTTTTGGTATCATAGTAGTAGGAATGAGAGCAACAATACAAATTCTTATCTTTGTGAAGCCTCCATCTGGGGTTAATTTAGTGGATCTCCGTGATTCGTTTGACGACCCCAGGAGGGGGATCAAAATTAGCCCCGTTCCCAAGGATGTTAGTTTAAAGTTCCAATAGTTAACTTGCATATCATGTTAGTTGAATAGTTAGTGGTGTTTTTTTTTGTTTTTACTGTTGAGCATTTGTGATTGTTATCTGTGTACTTCTAATCCTTTTGCTAGTATTTCTTATAATTTGTATTTTTTGTTCCTAGTTTATTGTACATACCTAGAGGTGTTCAAATTGTCCGACCCGACCCGTTTTGACCCAGCCCATATGAGTCGGATCGGGTCAATGACCCATTTGGGTCGATATGGGTCGGGTCAAAATGGGCCGGGTTGGATTTTAACCCAAATCGACCTGTTTTGACCAATTTGCAATTTTACCCCATATTCTTGAAAACAATCATTAAAAAATTAGTTTAATACAGAATGCCCACCATTAATTTAATTCACAAACAAGTTTAACATTCTTAATTTTTTTTATAAAACTAAAAATAATTTTAAA
>JAULKM010063633.1:0-12220 GCA_032355605.1 Rubia tinctorum | reverse complement strand
AGCATATTCAAGGCCCTCTATCAATTTATCAAATGAACCAAAAATAAATAGGGCTTATTCGGTTGGAAAGGAATGTTTTACCAATCACAAGACTCAACTAATTCATGATGCGGACCGAGGCTTCATAGACTCAAAGAATCAAAACTCAAAAGCTTAAATCTCCCCCAAGTAATCCTCTCGATCATGCTGCAGCTGCGACTGAAATGAATCAACACACTCAAATGAAACTTTCTTTTGACAACTACTATTGTAAGGTCTGGCCAAGGGGTTGATTGACACGAGGGTGGAGGTTATCTCACTTGAATGCACCTTAGAATCATAGTTCTTTTTTTAGACAATCTTATTGTCTTGGAGAGCTGAACAAGGAATAAGTATTTCAATTATTTGAACTTTCTGTAACAAACAAAACTTCTTCTTTTTTGGTTTCAAAGGTTTGGGATGTCCTTTAATTTCCCCCACTAATGTGGTCTTAATTTTTTGTTTTTTAAAACATGTAGTAAATGACAAACATTAATGAAGAAAACTAGGGTTTTAGTCTAAGGTCAACCCTTTACACAAAGGATGAAGTAGGCTTTATAATTCAAGAGAAAGAAGAAAACTTGCAAAGTTTGACCTATGGGCCTTCTTCATATACCGTGCTACATGTCATGATCCGTGAAATGCACCTGTTCACGGACCGTGCTATATATGTGCCACGGTCCTTGAAGGCCTCTCTGTCCAGCTTCTACCACTTTTGAGAAAAGAAAGTGGCCTTCTATTCACAATATTTTCATCTCTTCAACGTCAAACTCTTCAAAAACTGATTTGATCATGAAAGGTCTTCAAAATGCTCTTCAGACACTTCATAAATCAAAAACTTAGGAAATAAATATATATGAAATCATCCAAACCTTCTAATTTTAAAATGCCGATCCCCTTCCATTTAGCACTCTAATCTATTACAAATTAGATTTCAAATGCCCTAAAATGGATATAAATTGTGCACATCAATTAGCTATAAAAAATGTGAATAAAAACTCATACACACAATATCTAACACCTACACACTAAATACTAACAAATACATGATCTAACTAAACAAATGCAATCCTAATTTGAACTGAACTATAAAAAATGATGAAACACACCATCACACAAAATAACTAACTCGTACTCACTAAAGACTAAAAAAATATAATATATATATATATAACCAAGAAAGCGCATATTATAACACCACCTCATACATAGACACAACTTTACTATAACACCATTTCGAATAACAAGTACATACTTTACTAAGAAAATGTAATTTATAACTAAAAACAACAATCAACAACAACGGAAACTAAAGAAAGAAAATAAAATAGCAGAACAAATATACAGATGCGTCAATACAATAACTCACAACCACAAAAACAAACATAGAAATACAATATACAGAAACTAACATACCAAACAAAATCTAAAAGATTTTCTCAGATTTAACTCCAATATTTATTTTCTTCTTACTTGCATTTTTAACACCATCCGTTACCTACACATAGTAGATTGACGGTGACTGAATGATACCGTGAAACAGTGTTGGCAAAGCAGAAAGGGCCTTTGTAAAGAGAAGAAAATCACAATGGCGAGAATATGATGAGGTGAAACTTAATTTCGAATAGAACAAATGAAAAACGAAAGAGGAAAGAGGAAAGAGGAAACGTTGATATTTATATGAACCCCTTAATTTAGATTAATTACAAATTATATCATGATTTGCAATCAAGTCCCTAACCAATCCAATCGCTTAAAAAGGTAACCTTTTTTGAGAATTTCTCTATGTGTGTGTATATATATATACACAAAACCAATTGGATAGTGTAGTTTTGAACTCAACCTGTCATGATCCAAAATAATTGACCGTTGATTCTACTTTGATCGTCTGAGTTTTGTTCTTTGATAACCAAGGTGAACCTTATCAATGCAAAGTTCTATAAATATATAGTCAAATTCTGATTATTAATTAAAATTTTATCCATTTTTAAAAAATTGTATTTTTAAAATCTAGAAAGTTACATTTTCAAGCTTTACATTTTGTTCAGTTGTAAACCATAAGGAATAATATACAATACATTAAAACTCAAACTCTATCGTTATGTTAAGTAATCTTGTATCAATAACAATTGGTTGTGTTTGCACAATATTATTTTCTACCTTCAATGGCATATGATCAATATTATAAATATAATTTGATTGAATAATGAAAATTAGATATCTATAAGTATGGTACTATGGTACCATATCATAAATGTATTTTGTGAATATGATTTTGTACCCTATTAGAACTGTTTTATGAACTTATTGTCTTGCTCTAGCTAGTGCTTACTGTATCCATATTAATTTTAATTATTTGAATTTATAAAATCATCGTATGCTTAAATAATTTAGATGCATACGCTAAGTGTATTCTTAAATAGTAAGCAATAGTCGGGGTAGGAAAGTGAAGTGTCCCGCGGGTTAATGTATTTTAAAAAAAATTATTTTTTCTAATTATTTATTGCAAAATTAACACTATTTTTGTATTCATGATATATATATATATATATATATATATATATATGCGTGTGTGTATTTTGTGTGTGTGTTTATTAATATGAACATATCATGTATTTTAAGAATTAATACAAGCCTAGTAAAATTATTTATTGGAGCATCAAAACCACCCTGAAGCACACTATGGGTATTGTAAAACTCATGAATTTCTTTCCAGTGGTATTATTGTCCAAGAAAACAACTGTAGTATTGCTGAATATCAAACTTGAGAGGATATGCATTTCCACCAGCATCTTCTATATCTTCAAAGCTCGTTGACTTCTTCCCTTGTTCTTGATTAAACTCATTAACTCAAAAGAAACGATTGCTTCAACCCACTTAGCGCTAGGTTCTAGGGGATTGTAACCATCGGCTTTGGTTCAGCTATTGAAACATTCAACAGTGAAGAGAAAGTTTAAAAAATGACACAAGGTAACATGAAGGAAAGACTGAGATTAGATCACCATTTAATTTTTCGTTCTAGTCAAACTTTTGGTGCAAATATGAAAATGTGAGATGGGAAATCAAAGGAGAGATAAAAAAAAAATCTTCAATTGTGTTAAGACGGGGAATGTTGTGGATTTATAGACATTGGAAAAAATAAAGTACATTACATACATATTTATTTCTTCTTCTTGTTGGTGAAACTCATAAATTACATTAAGTTCATTTAAAGATACAACTAATGTGATAGTAAACAATAAAATTTATGATTATTAATTTTAATTAAAGTTAATTAAGTTTAAACATACTTAAAATATTGATTATCCCAGTTTATTTTTTTTATCTATAGCCCGTTCATATTGAATATTGTTTTTGGACAATACTTTTAATTAATGTTATGCATGGAAATCCAATTAGAGTGAAAGAGAAATAAGAATCAAATAATCGGTTCAAATCCTATATACTTACTTTTGTACAAATGTGTGATTAGGGTTGATTGTTATGATAAGATTATGTTTTCTTATTCAACATCAATAACATGATGACACAAAAAATTACTTTATATTACAAATTACGACTTACGCATGTATGAAAAAGTGTGACAATCATTATTCATTAATTAGGATGCACACGTCTTACGTGCATAAAGATGCGAATTGATAACTCAATTGATGAAAAAGTGTGAAGTCAATAAAAATATATCTGATAACTTACCTTTAAATTTTTTATTTTAAAATTGATGAATAAATTTATCATAGTTTGCAAAACGTTTTAGATAATTTGATCTGTAAAAGTTTTAATAAAAGTAATGTTTTTTATTTTTTACATTTGAACTGAGCACAAGGGAATTGAACAAATTTGATATGAATAGTAACCGTAATATTAATAAATTAATTTGAATTTTACTAAAAGGAAATGAATAGAAATCGAGAAAAATATAAGGAAAAAAAGTTAAACTCGTTGAAATGATATGGACTAAATATCACTCGAAAGAACAAGTTCGAAATACGTTTGAATAAAATGGTATATTAAATAGTTATAACTTAGTGAATGTCAAATTACATAAACATGGTCACCTTAATTATTGATAGATTTTCCCTTAAAATATAAAAATATTTTTTTTCAATACTTTCATACTATTACTGTTTGATGACAATTATCATATGTGAGTTCAAGAATTTAGGACTGGTCGTTTTTTACCCGCAGGTCAGTCAACCTTATATATATTGATATGAAATTTGTGTTGGGTAGGAATGGAATCAAATTTTATATATGCTATTTTAGGTTTGAACAAGTAATCATGGGTCAGATATTTTTTAACCACCCCAACTCTCTTTCACAAAAACATGCAGATATATATATATATATATATATTCAAATTATTCAAAAACAAATCATGCAGTACAATTATGAACTCGACCTGGCATAACCTAAAGGGATGAACCGTTGATTCTGGTCCGATCGTCTGATTTTTTATTTTTAACAACCATAGATGAACATTGTCAAGGCAAAGTTCTTTTAAAACTAGTTAGCCAAATTCCGATTATTTATTAAAGTTTTTACCATTTAAAAATAATCGTATATATAAAATTCTAAAACCATTACATTTTTTATTTTAACATTTTGTTCAATTGTTAAGGCATAGGGAACTTTATTCAATACAATAGAACCAGAGCTATATTTTGGTGTTTAGTGATCTATTATTAATAACAGATGGTTACATGTACACAATATTCTTACCTACCTTCAATTACATAAAGCGTAAAATTAGAAATATAACTTGGTTGATTAATGAAAAATAGATATCCATCAGTATGGTACTCTAGTACCATAAAGGAATTGTATTTTTCGAATATGACTTTGTACCATATTAATTGGAACCATTTTATGGACATGTTTCCTTGCTTTGGCCATTGTTTTATTTATACACATAAATTTTAACTATTTGAATTCATAATATCTTATATGCTTAAATAAATTCGATACAAATACTCTGTTATTACATAATAAGTAATGGTCGGGGTAGGCAATTGAAGTGTTCCGCAGGTTAATGTTTTGTGAAAAATTAGTTTTTTTATATTATTGATCAAAGTTAAATTAACAATGCTATATATTCATGATACATGTGTGTGTATTGATATGAACTGGTCTTGCATTGTAAGAATCAATGCAAATACGGTAATATTATTTATTGGTACTTCTACACCACCCTAATTCATAAATCTGTTATAGTGAAACTCACGAGTTTCTGTCGTAAAATATTATTGCCCAATACAACAACATAATAAATCTGTGGCTTATAATCAGTGGAATATGCTTGTCCATCAATTGTTAGATTGTATTCATACTTGTCCTCTCCAACTTCTTTTCTACCACCATTATCTACAGCTTCAAACATCACTAAGTTCATCCCTCGTTATTGATTGTACTTATGTACTGCAAAGTAACCGATTGCTTCCACCCACTTAGCGCCAGGGTTAAGAAAACTGAAACTGTATGCTTCGGTCACTTCAGCTAAAGACCCTTTGAAAAGTGAAGAGAATATTAAAATGACACAAGAGTTATATGAAGGCAATATTGACATCGGATTGCCATTTGATTTTTCATTCTCGTTAAAGATTTGGTACAGATACGAGAATGTGAGTTCGGAAATCAAATGAGAGGGATCAGATTGTTGTTGTTTTCAATTTTGTTTGGGCAAGGAATACCATAGATTTATAGACATTAAAAAAATGTAACATAATACATACATATCTGTTAATTCTTTTTGTTGGTGAAACTTCTAAGTTACATCAAGTTCAATTAAAGATGCAATTAAAGAGATAATAAAGAAAGATATTTATGAGTATTTTTATTAATTAGGATTGAGTAATCAGTTCTAATCCTATGTACTTACTTTTGCGTAAATGTGTGATTAGGGTTTATCGTTACGATCAAAGTATGTTTCTTTATTCGACATCAATAACACGAGGACACAAAGTAGTGCGGTGATGGAATATGGATTTCAAGAATCAGTAATACATACCGGTGTTGAGGTAAACTTATCGTCGGTCGGATAGCGGTGCATATCCTCCTTTATCGGTATTGCGGGGTATTTCTTCCAGACCACCATAATATATGGAATTAGGGCAATCCATACTAGCTTCATGAAACTTGGAGAATGAGGTCCCATGGTGTCCCTGAGATCTTCCTCTGATTCCTAAGTCATTATATTACAAATATATAAATAATATCTAGAAATATGTCATTATCTGTCTTGTCATTCAGATCATATATTTATAGCTAGAGATCATTGTGATATTTGCTGATCGTGAACCATGTGTTTTTGAATTGTAGTCTTGTTTTGATAATTGTGGGTGATAATCATCCTATTACTCAGGTTCTCTTATTTGTCTCCACAGATGCGTCAATACAATAACTCAAAATCACAAAAACAGACATAGAAATACGATATACAGAAACTAATATACCAAACAAAATCTAAAATATTTTCTCAGATTTAACTCCAACATTTATTTTCTTTTTACTTGCATTTTTAACACCATCCATTACCTACACATCAAATTGATTAAAAACAAAAACTAAACCCTCGAAATAAAATAAAACTAAAGTTTTAGAAATGAATCGACTAACCTCAATTTGAAACAAGTGGGAAAATACCAAACTAACACACCAAAAATGCTAGCGATTACAAGGATTACAAGGAATGAAAATAATACCAACGATTATGCATAGTAGATTGACAGTGACTAAATGATAGCGGTGAAACGGTGGTGACATAGCAGAAAGGGCGTCTGTAAAGCGAAGAAGAAAATCACAATGGCGAGATTATGATGAGGTAAAACTTAATTTTGAATAGAACAAATGAAAACGAAAGAGGAAAGAGGAAACATTGATATTTATATGAACCCCTTAATTTAGATTAATTACAAATTACATCGTGATTTGCAATCAAGTCCTTAACCTATCCAATCGCTTAAAAAGGTAACCTTCTTTGAGAATTTCTATATGTGCGTGTATATATATACACAAAACCAATTGGATAGTGTAGTTCTGAACTAAACCTGTCATGACCCAAAATAATTGACCGTTGATTATTTTTCGATCGTCTGAGTTTTATTATTTAATAACCAAGGTGAACCTTATCATTGCAAAGTTCTATAAATATATAGTCAAATTCTGATTATTAATTTAATTTTTACCCTTTTTAAAAAAATCGTATTTTTAAAATCTATAAAGTTACATTTTCAAGCTTTACATTTTGTTCAATTGTAAATCATAAGGAATAGTATACAATACATTAAAACCCAAACTCTATTGTTATGTTTAGTAATCTTGTATCAATAACGATTGGTTGCATTTACACAATATTATTTTCTACCTTCAATGGCATATGAGCAATATTATAAATATAATTTGATTGAATAATGAAAATTAGATATCTATAAGTATGGTACTATGGTACCATATCAGAAATGTATTTTGTGAATATGATTTTGTACCCTATTAAAATTATTTATGAACTTATTGTCTTGCTCTAGCTAGTGCTTACTGTATCCATATTAATTTTAATTATTTGAATTCATAAAATCAGCGTAAGCTTAAATAATTTAGATGCATATGCTAAGTGTATTCCTAAATAGTAAGCAATGGTCGGGGTAGGAAAGTGAAGTGTCCCGCGGGTGAATGTATTTTAAAAAACATATTTTATTTTTTCTAATTATTTATAGTAAAATTAACACTATTTTTATATTCATGATATATATATATATGCGTGTCTGTGTATTTTGTGTGTGTATGTTTATTAATATGAACATATCATGTACTTTAAGAATCAATACAAGCCCAGTAAGAATATTTATTGGAGCATCAAAACCACCCTGAAGCACACTATAGGTATTGTAAAACTCACGAATTTCTTTCCAGTGGTATTATTGTCCAAGAAAACAACTTAATAGTATTGTTGAATATCAAACTTGTGAGGATATGCATTTCCACCAGCATCTTCTATATCTTAAAAGCTCGTTGACTTCTTCCCTTGTTCTTGATTAAACTCATTAACTGAAAAGAAATTATTGCTTCAACTCACTTAGCGCTAGGTTCTAGGGGATTGTAACCGCCGGCTTTGGTTCAGCTATTGAAACTCTCAAAAGTGAAGAGAATTTTTTTTTAAAATGACACAAGGTAACATGAAGGAAAGACTGAGATCGGATCACCATTTCATTTTTTGTTCTAGTTAAACTTTTGGTGCAAATATGAAAATGTGAGATGGGAAATCAAAGGAGAGATCAAAATATTTTTTTTCTTCAATTGTGTTAAGACAGGGAATGTCGTGGATTTATAGACATTGGAAAAAATAAAGTACATTACATGCAAATCTATTTCTTCTTCTTGTTGGTGAAACTCGTAAATTACATTAAGTTCATTTAAAGATACAACTAATGTGATAGCAAACAATAAAATTTATGAGTATTGATTTTAATTAAAGTTAATTAAGCTTAAACATACTTAAATATTAACTATCCCATTTTATTTTTTTATCTATAGCCCGTTCATAATGAATAATGTTTTTGGACAATAATTTTAATTAATTTTATGCATGGAAATCCAATTAGAGTGAAAGAGAAATAAGAATTAAATAATCGGTTCAAATCCAATATACTTACTTTTGTACAAATGTGTGATTAGGGTTGATTGTTATAATAAGATTATGTTTTCTTATTCAACATCAATAACATGATGACACAAAAAATTACTTTATATTACACATTACAACTTACGTATGTATGAAAAGGTGTGACAGTCATTATTCATTAATTAGGATGTGCACGTCTTACGTGCAGAAAGATGCGAATTGATAACTCAATTGATGAAAAGGTGTGAAGTCAATAAAAATATGTCTGATAACTTACCTTTAAATTTATGATTTTAAAAGTGATGAATAAATTTATCATAGTTTGCAAAACTTGTTAGATAATTTGATTTGTAAAAGTTTTAATAAAAGTAATGTTTTTTATTTTCTACATTTGAATTGAGCGCAAGGGAATTGAACAAATTTGAGATGAATGGTAACCGTGATGTTAATAAATTAATTTGAATTTTACTAAAATGAAATGAATAGAAATCGAGAAAAATATAAGGAAAAAAGTTAAACTCGTTGAAATGATATGAACGAAATAACACTCAAAAGAACAAGTTCGAAATACGTTTGAATAAAATGGTATATTAAATAGTTATAACTTAGTGAATATCAAAATACATAAACACTGTCAAATTAATTATTGATAGATATTTCCTTAAAATATATAAATTATTTTTTGCAGTACTTTCGTACTATTAATGTTTGATGCTAATTATCATATTTGAGTTCAAGAATTTAGGACTGGTCCTTTTGACCCGCAGGTCAGTCAATCTCATATATATTGATACAAAATTTGTGTTGGGTAAGAATGGAATCAAATTTTATATATGCTATTTTAGTTTTGAACAAGTCATCATGGGTCTGATATTTTTTAACCACCCCAACTCTCTTTCACAAAAACATACAAATATATATATACACACACATATATATATATATATTCAAATTATTCGGAAAAAAATCATGCAGTACAATTATGAACTCGACCTGGCATAACTTAAAGGGATGAACCGCTAATTCTGGTTCGATCGTCTGAGTTTTGATTTTTGACAACCATAGATGAACATTATCAAGGCAAAGTTCTATGAAAACTATTTAGCCAAATTCCGATTATTTATTAATGTTTTTACCATTTAAAAATAATCGTATTTATAAAATTCTAAAACCATTACATTCTTATTTTAACGTTTGGTTCAATTGTTAAAGCATAGGGAACTTTATTCAATACAATAGAACCTGAGCTATATTATGTTGTTTAGTGATCTTATATTAATAACAGATGGTTACATGTTCACAATATTCTTATCTACCTTCAATTGCATAAGGCGTAAAATTAGAAATATAACTTGGTTGATTAATGAAAAATAGATATCCATCAGTATGGTACTCTAGTACCATAAAATAATTGTATTTTTTGAATATGACTTTGTACCATATTAATTAGTACCATTTTATGGAAATGTTTCCTTGCTTTGGCCACTGTTTAATTTATACACATTAATTTTAACTATTTGAATTTATAATATCTTTTATGCTTAAATAAATTAGATACAAATACTTTGTTCTTAAATAATAAGCAATGGTCGGGGTAGGCAATTGAAGTGTTTCGCAGGTTAATGTATTGTGAAAAAAATAGTTTTTTTATATTATTGATAACAGTAAAATTTACAATGCTATATATTCATGATACATGTGTGTATTGATATGAATTGGTTGCATTGTAAGAATCAATGCAAGTCTGGTAATAGTACTTATTGGCACCTCTACACCACCCTAATTCATAAATCTGTTATAGTGAAACTCACGAGTTTCTGTCCTGCAATATTATTGCCCAAGACAACAGCATAATAAATATGTGGCTTATAATCGTGGAATATGCTTGTCCACCAATTGTTAGATTGTATTCATACTTGTCCTCTCCAACTTCTTTTCTACTAGCATTATCTACAGCTTCAAACATCACTGAGTTCATCCCTTGTTCCTGATTGTACTTATGTACTGCAAAGTAACCGATTGCTTCCACCCACTTAGCGCCAGGGTTAAGAGAACTGAAACCGTCTGCTTTGGTCACTTCAGCTACAGACACTTTGAAAAGTGAAGAGAATATTAAGAATGACACAAGAGTTATATGAAGGCAATATTGACATCGGATTGCAATTTGATTTATCATTCTCGTTAAAGATTTGGTACAGATATGACAATGTGAGTTGGGAAATCAAATGAGAGGGATCAGAATGTTGTTGTTTTCAATTTTGTTTGGACAAGGAATACCATGGATTTATAGACATTAAAAAAATGTAACATAATACATACATATCTGTTACTTCTTTGTGTTGGTGAAACTCCTAAATTACATAAAATTCAATTAAAGATGCAATCAAAGAGATAATAAAGAATGATATTTATGAGTATTTTTATTAATTTGGATTGAGTAATCAGTTCTAATCCTATGTACTTACTTTTGTGTAAATGTGTGATTAGAGTTTATTGTTACGATCAAATTATGTTTCTTTATTCGACATCAATAACACGATGACACAAAGTAGTGCGGTGATGGAATGTGGATTTCAAGCATCAGTAATACATACCGGTGTTGAGGTAAACTTATCACCAGTCAGATAGCGGTGCATATCCTCCTTTATCGGTATTGCGGGGAATTTCTCTCAAACCACCATAATAAATGAAATTAGGGCAATCCATACTAGCTTCATGAAACTTGGAGAATGAGGTCCAAGGGAGTCCCTGGGATCTTCCTATGATTCCTAAGTCATTATATTACCAATATATAAATAATATCTAGAAATATGTCATTATCTGTCTGGTCATTCAGATCATCTATTTATAGCTAGAGATCATTGTGATCTTTGCTGATCGTGAACCATGTGTTTTTGAGTTGTAGTCTTGTTAGGATAATTGTGGGTGATAATCATCCTATTACTCAGGTTCTCTTATTTGGCTCCATAGATGCCTCAATACAATAACTCAAAATCACAAAAACAAACATAGAAATACGATATACATAAACTAACAAACCAAACAAAATTTAAAAGATTTTCTCAGATTTAACTCCAACATTTCTTTTCTTCTTACTTGCATTTTTAACACCATCTATTACCGACACATCAAATTGATTAAAAACAAAAACTAAACCCTCAAAATAAAATAAAACTAAAATCTTAGAAATGAATCGACTAATCTCAATTTGAAACAAGTGGGAAAATACCAAACTAACACACCAAAAATGCTAGTGATTACAAGGATTACAAAGAATGAAAATAATGCCATGATTATGCATAGTAGATTGACGGTGACTGAATGATATCGTTAAACAGTGGTGGCATAGCAGAAAGGGCCTTTGTAAAGCGAAGAAGAAAATCACAATGGCGAGAATATGATGAGGTGAAACTTAATTTCGAATAGAACAAATGAAAACGAAAGAGGAAAGAGGAAACGTTGATATTTATATGAACCCCTTAATTTAGATTAATTACAAATTATATCGTGATTTGCAATCAAGTCCCTAACCAATCCAATCGCTTAAAAAGGTAACCTTTTTTGAGAATTTCTCTATGTGTGTGT
>JAULKM010063623.1:0-12221 GCA_032355605.1 Rubia tinctorum | reverse complement strand
CCCGACCCACCCCCCCCCCCCCCCCTCGCCCGGCCTCTCCCCTGACCCCACCACCCGTCTCCTCCCTCCATGTCTCCGCCCCACCTGAAACCACCACCTTCCACCACCAGAACCCGCCGCCCTCCACCTCTGAACCCCTCCGCCCTATACCTCTGAAACCCTTCGGATCGACAATAAAAGCTTTTCCATTCCACTCCTGCTGCACCGACTGATAGAATGGTTGAAGTCAAGAAATCCATGACGTTTATTTGTTTCTCTACGGTAAAAATTGGCTGACTTATCTCAAAAAAATTGAAACCTCTATTGATGGTGGAGAGGCTTCGAAACCGGAGACCGTTGGTGATGCTGAGAAACTGGAAAATTGAAGCCTGCTTTTGGGAGCAACAGATTCCATTAAACCGAGCGTGATTTCCCCCAAATTTATGCTTGCGTTTTAACATTATTTCCTTTGAAATTGAACAGAAAATCTGGCTCCTTTATTGCGAGCGTTATCGACGGCACAGAAACTAATTAGCATGTGTAGAAGAAATTCCAACTAGATATTGTCTGAAAATAACCCCATCATTCCATCTTCTTAAACATCTGAAACTCATTAGTGAATGGAATGCTTGAGTATTCCCTCCAGGCTCAATTTTAATCTTAATAGATGTTTATACTGGCCCACACATAATCAAACTAAGTAAAGTATGGATTTAATAAGCATCACGCAGTGGATGTGTGCGCGGTTGCATTGCATGTGTATGTCGCCAATTTCATTGAATTTTTCATCTTCCCCAGCGCGCGCAGAGTTCCAGGGGTGGAGGGAGGCGGTTTCAGATAAGGCGGCGGAACGGGGGAAGGGGAGGGTGGTGGCGTTGGGGAAGGGGGGAAGAGAATGGAAAAGGAAAAAAGGAAATATAAAGAAGAAATGGGAAAATAGAAAATTAGAAAATGACTATTTTACCTTTCAAAACGGATGGTTTGACTAGACATAACGGTCTAACCTGGCAGAATGATCACAATTCAATTATTTCGTAAGTTGAGGGGCCCAAAGTGTTCGAAAAAAATGAGGGGCTAAAGGTGAACGATCGCCATAGTTAATGGGCCATTAAAGTCATTTGCTCAATTTATAAGGAGAGAGAAAATGAGGAATGGATTTTCAACTTATGGGTTAAGTGTATTTTCAACATTTCATGTTTGTTCAACGAACAATTTCTTCAGCCAACGCTGGAATTAGCTCAAAAGGTTATAACTACACAATTCAACATAAAGTTAGGGTTATTTTAACACTTTTTTGTTTTGCAGGGTTATATTGGCACTTTCAGACTAAAATTAGGGTTAGAAGTAAAAATCCCGTTAATTTATTTTAGTTTTTATGATTTCATTGAAAGATTGTACATATTATATCTTATATTCATATCTTGTTTAGGAAAATTGTAATATAAAAAATGTTTTTTATTTGATAATTGCACTTTGTTTTATTGGGGGCCTTTCATCTAGCACGGAATCTCCAAATTGTCGGAGACGGGCCTAGCCACGGTGCTTTTTCAAGTCTTCTCATGTGAAGACTTTGGTCCTACGTATCATTCCATTTGGGTAAAATCTAGAGGGGAAAGACATTCATTGTAAGAAAAATGAGTTGTCGTGTGCAAGTGGAGGGTCTTCAAACCTTGATGTCCATTTTATATTGTTATTTTGGGACCTTTTGGACTTATTTTGGGTATACTTTTGTGCTCTAGATCCTCTATTTTGCCTTGAAATTCTCTTAGGAGAGTTAGGAGTGACTTTTGCGCTCTTATCACTTTTCTAGGGATTTGTGTGTGACAGGGCAATATATTGAAGATTTGAAGACCACGAAGACTGCTTTTGGAGACCGTGAAGACCATGAAGACTTGGAGAATTGAAGAAGAGATGGTGATGACTTAGATAAGAAGAAGAAGACAATGAAGAGCAACAACCTTTGTCTGTCCCGAGTCGCGGCGACTGTGTCGTGAGTCGCAACAGGCCGCTGTCTATAATTAACTTTTGACTTTTTTTTACTATAAATATTGTCTTATTCTCTCCCCTTCACATACTTTTCTCTTCCCGATTTTTGAAACTTCCAAACCCTAATTTCTCTTATTTTTCATCTTATTCTCATTAGATTATGTTTGAATTGTTGTTGATGTTTAGTATGAATTCTACTAGCTAAACTTAGTCTTGGGAGCAATTGATTAAGGCTTCCAAGCTCATGTCTTGAGAACTCTTTATGCCTATTTATTGCTTATGCTATTGTGCATTTATGGAGCTTTGAATGTTGGTTGTTGACATCATTAATGTTGTTGGAAGTTTGAGAATATGAATTGCTTGGATGATAGATTACTAGGGTAGGGAAAAAGTAGCTAAGTTTCCCCTCTTTTGCTATGGAATCTAAGAGCATGAGTTAGAGCTTCTAATTGAGTTGATGATGTGATAATTGCTAGATGAATGTGATGATGTTGAACTCTCCGTCATGTTTGTTTAAGGTAGCAAACAAGAGAGGTCTATGAACGTTGAACGTTCTTGACTAGTCTTGTGTAAATGCATGAAGTGGTTCAATACTTAGACATTTGGATTAATATTTTTAAGTATTACCAAGATTGTTGATTCTTCATACTCAATTCCATTGATGGGATATCTTTAGCCGTTTCTTGATTAAAGGGGGTCATTAGTGAGGTTTACTAAGAGATGTCGAATTCACTCTTGTAAACTACTATCAAAGTAGGATATAAGATTTATCTTCACAACAAGTAGTGAAAGTAGTGAATAGGTTGTAGATTCAATGATAGATAAGAGATTTGGAAGTGGAAATCAATTGCGGCCAAGGTCCCATAACTTGTGATTTATTCTCATTTTAGTAGTTTGTTGCATATTTAGCAGATTTACATTACTTGCTAATTGTCTTGTCTTTTAATTCGTAACTTAGAAAAACCAACCAACCCCCCCCCCCCTCTTTACTTGCTTTCTTATATGTATGTATTCCTATATCTAGTCTAGTATCCACCTTATATGTGTAAACCCTTAGGAAAATCCCTATTTCTTGTGGACGATATCGATTTGCCACTATCTACTTAATTATAGTTAGGAAGCACTTTAGTATTTAAAAATAGTAACTTTGAGAGGTACGGTGATAACCCCCCTGCACATGCTCTAAGAGCACCCACAGTGGGGCTTTTGGGTGTGCCTTTTAAATTGAAAAACCGAGGTATTGCCAGATTTTCAATTTGCTTTTCAAATTTTAAAAGAATGAAAGTCCAAATTGGGCTCGGCCTCCCAAACATTACACCAACCATTTAACTTTTGTCATTTGACAATCATGGTCATATGGACTTTCATTTTAGCAAAAAAACTAATGGCAAGTGGAAAAATAAGTGGGGACAATTAATTTTAAAAGTGAGAAGATGGCTTTCACCATCTTTTATTTTGTGGTTTCAGTATCTGGTTTGCCATCTTTAATTTTGTGGTTTTAACTATTATTATAGAACTTTATATGTACAAATTGTTTGTTAAAATCAATTAGTGATGTGTATTTAAAAATACTAATTAATTAGTATCATGATTAAATATATATATATATATATATATTAGGAGTACATAATACTTCTTTAATTAGTATTTATATATTTTTTAATATAATTTAAAAATGATACAAATATTGAGCAGTGTATATAAAATGATGTGGATTAAAATTAATGATATGTATGTGATTTGATGAGGTGGCAAGTTAAATGGTTGTAGATAAAAGCTGAAAAATAGGAATTTTGAAAGAAATATGTGGGGATGAGGGGTTAATTATATTATGACAAATATTAAATGATGAAAAGATCGAGTTGCCATTATTTGTATAGGGAATCGCTATATCACATCTTGTATTTTACTAAATCATGCCCTATTTGTACGTTTGAAATATTATATATTTTTTAATTAAATTTAAAGAATCAAAGAATTAAATAATGAGTAATAATTAAAAATAAATCTGAAACCCAAATTAAAGAATGTTCGCCGGCGGTGATGCTATCTGGCGTCTTCTCTATCTCCTCAGTGTCTTCTTCGGCGTCTTCTCCATGTCTCCGACATTTTCTCCATCGCGCGCATTAAGATCCAGTCAACATCCCCTGCCCAGTGTCGTCAATCTTGTCACCCCACCAGTCTTGGCTTTCGTCGGATTTAAATCTGCCCCGCTCACGTCGCCCAAGCCTCAGTCCAGTTCTCATCGCCTCACCAGCGCTCCCGTTCTCATTTTCCCACAGAGCCTGGTTCTTGTTTCCCCTCCATGGCTTGGTTCTCCTTTCTTCTCTTCGCCTGCTAGCGCCTACGGTTCTCGTTTCCCCGCCGAGATCGGTTGTCGTTTTCACTCACTGTCGCGGCTCTCGTTTCCTATCAATGCCAGCACCCCCTTCGTGTTTCCACCGCCGAGAACCACCACCCTCATTTCCATCGCCGAGAACCACCGCTCGAGAGGGTTTCCTAGGTGGAATATCTGGCTTTCGTCTGATCTAGTTCTGGCTTTCGTAAGAAAAACCATACACCTCCAGTGGCTTTCGTCAGATCTGGTTCTTTGATTCATTCTCGTTTCCATAAAAGTCCACAAAATGGGAATGTTCTATGCCGGCGGGGGATCTGGGTTTTCAAGCGGGGAGTTGGGGTGGTTCTGCACAAAGGACCTGGTGAATTTGAGGTTACCAGAGACAGCGGCGGTGAGATAGTAGCAACCGGCGGGTGGTGAAGGAAGGGGAAAATGAAGATCTGAATTTTAAATTATAAAAAAAAATTAAAATTAAGTACATGTATATTGTTAGAATAAGTTAAAATGTTGATTTGATTTTGATTTAATTTCATTATGGATTAGGTTCATGACTAGATTAGAGTTCTACTAGACCTAGTCTACCTTTTGTACTCTATTTATTCCATTCAATAATATCATAATTATTACGGGAAATCATTCTTTCAATAGATATCTATACAAAATGAATCTGACCATTTAATTTTATTGGTCTCATTATTATTGTCGACATTCTTTCTAAACTTACAAATACTATAACCTTAACAAAGCGTCATGGTACATATATGAATGTATGATTTAATTTATATGTTTATAAGTTAATGTATGTTTTAGGGTTATCTATAATTGAATTATAGGATTCATATCAAAATTTAATTTTGTTTCCAGCCAAATTTGTATAGTTTTTTTTCTGGGTCTCCAAAAACTTGTTTAATTGTAAATATACGCAAATACGTATAATATAGCAGCATATGAAAAGTTAATATTTGAAAGTTACATATTACGACGAATCTAACATTATCTCATACGATAACATTACTTTTCTCACATATATATATATATATATTCAAATATGTGGTCAAAGTTTAACAATTTTGATTAAAAAAAGATTTTGTGTAAATTCGACTGGGACGGAGGGAGTATTTGATTTAGAGTTTTTATGTTTAATTTAAAAAATTTATTAATATTAAATTGCAACAATTCTCAGTTACATAATCAATGGACTATTTGCATAAAAGATGGTAGCTAATAGCAACCATGTCAAATTGTCAAAAGTTAATTTCACTTTATTATACCCCACTTCCACTAAACCGCTCATCGAGCTTAGGAATGACTTTTTTTTTTATGCAATGACTTTTATGATAGAGAGCATCTTGCAAATTTGCAGTGTATGAAAATTGATCAAAAGAGTCCTTCGTCCTCGAGTTATTTATTAATCAGTGTTTAATTTTAATCACAAAATGTTAATTTACACCGCCTAATTATTAAATGAGGTTGTTTATAATCAACATAATTAATGAATAATTTTATATTTGTTTTCTATGTAATGTAACGAGATTATCATACATTTAAAAATCTTCTAAAATGTATTCTGAAATATAATAATAAACATAAAATTTATCATAATTGGTTTAAATGTTAAGTGATTTTACAGGAGACTCTATCATTTTACTTACACAAAGTTTTGTTTTAGGCAGAATAAACTTTAGCCCATAGTTTTATTTTGCAATTATAAGAAGTGTCATTTGGGATGAGGTTTTCTTTTAAAAATGCTGATAAACTTAGGGACCTTTTGTGCAATTATCAAACTACTATATATATCAATAAAAAAAATTCGAAAATTTCAATTTTCTTTTCTCCTCCGCCTCCTCCCACCGGTAACCGTCTCCGACCGCCGGTTTCCGTCGTATTCCGCCAGATTTTAATCTAATTTTCACCGAATTCCGTCGGACTCTGGTACTGGATCAAGCTCATAGAGGAGATTGATGATCTCACGGAGGAGATCCAGTAACCTCCATTGCCTCGATCATGGTGAAAACCAGAGCACCTCCGTTGCCTCGATCGGAGCTCACGGTGAAAACCAGAGCACATCGGTCGCCTCGATCGAACCTCTGTCGCCACCGAATCAACGATTAGTTGTAGACGCCGGCGATTAGTTGCAGACCAGATCGGAGCTCATGAATTGGCGATTAGTTGCAGAGACGTCGCGACAGAGTTAGGGCACAACGACTAATTGCAGCGACAACGGATAATTGTAGGTGATGGCGAAGCTAGGATTTCGACAACAGAGGCGACGACGACAAAGTGACGCTGACGAAGCGATGATGATGATGCTGAGATGCACGCACGGGAGAGACAATGACTCATGCGTGTAGACATGTGCTGACGCTGGCGGACGGCAGTGGAGTTGACGACGAATGAGCTTCTGGTACTGAGAGGTGAGATTTAATTTCGCGTTTTATGTTTTTCAAATACATGCTGAGCTTTATTAGTGTTTGACTGAGATAATAATCAACAATAATTATTTGGCATAGTGGTTAGGGTCCTGAACATTGAGGTAGAAGTCTTGAGTTCGAAACTCAATATGCCCTTTATTTTGAAGAATTTATGTCCTTGATGTACATGCTGAGATTTAATATTATTTGCTTGAGTGTATGTTCAATAAGAGTCTTTGGTATAGTGGTTGTTACTCTATACTTTGAGGTTAGAGATCTGAGTTCAAATCCCACTAGATCCTTTTTTTTTGAAGAATTTTTATTGTTGAGATACTGTACCATTTTGTTGATTTTTTTTTTTCATTATTTGGGTGAGGTTTAATTGATATGCGTTGATGTTTTGTAGGTTTTTTTGGGTGATATGAATGAATATCTGTATTTTTTTTTAAAATTTCTTTATATTGATGTTTTTCATTTTTCGGCTGAGGTTTTGGTAATAGGAGTTGAAATTTGTTGTGTCATTTTTCTTATGCTGATGTTTTTAATTTTCGAATGAGCTTCAGGTGTTAGAAATTGATGTTTGTACCTTTTTGGTGATATAGGCTGATATTTGTAGTTTTTTAATGAGATGATTGACATTTTTATGAATTTTTGAGTGAATAATTTATATTCTTGAGGTACCGTAGTTTTTTTGATGGTTTTAGTTTTTTTCCTCTCATGTTGATATTTTTCATTTTCTCGGTGAATTTTAGGTGATATGAGTTGATGTTTGTAGTTTTGGGTGACATAGGTTGATTTTTTGTAGTGTTTGTTTTCTTATGTTGATGTTTTTCATTTTCTGGGTGAAGTTTAGGTGATAGAAATTGATGTTTTTATTTTTGGTTGATATTAGTTGATTTTTGTAGTTTTTTTGAAAAAATTAATAATTGAAGATTTGTTAGTGTTTTTATGATTTTTAGTCGACGTTTTGTTAGTTTTAGTCAACGTTTTATTTTATTTTATATTTTTTGCTGTTTTATTGATTTTGTAAACGTTTTTTGCTCCAAATTTTTAGTTGATGTTTTATGTTTTTTCGTTGATGTTCTGCTATTTTTTTATGTTTATAATTTTCAGTTTAATGATCATATTAATTAATTGCATTTTAAAAACATTTTAAATATTTTTTTTTGACTTTTTAATTTTTTTTTAAAAAAATTTCAGTCTGCTGATGGCGGGAAAATGGTAGGGGGAAAATTGGATAAAAAAGCCCATGAAAAATATTAATGATAGGTTCTTGTAAAATTATTAGAGTTAGGTTTGTGGAGCTAGAATATAGTTAGAATTACATAAAAGCCCCTGTTTAAAGTTTAGGCTGTCTCACAGGAAATTATTTCTTTTACTTATATTAAACTCATTTCAAATCTTTTTTTATTTTATTTTATTAGAGTGCAGTGTAAAGATATGAATATTTTATTTAATATTATTTTTAAAATATTAAATAATAATCCAAAGAAATCCCCAATGATATCACTCTCTCCATATCTCGAATGAGAAACAGATCCATAATCTTGTACTGGTATCACTAAATTTTAACCGCTTGAGTAAACATTCGATCTTCGGAAGAAATTTATACTGTCAGTGTAAATTCCCATATTTTCAAGATAATTTAGGCCCGGTTCTATAGAATTTATCTACATTTCACTTTAGTCCAATTCAAATTCAGTTCAGTTCAATTCAACATAAATTTAATTTGGTGAAATTTAACTTAACTTAGTCATACATTGCTATTTTTCAAGATACTTCTTTATTTCAGTTTAGTTCAAATCAAATCACATCGGTTTAGATAATCTATAGAGAACAAGGAATAGTATTCCAATTATCACAAAAAAAATAACACATTAAGTTGACATTGGTAACAAATACTCTTTCCCTTTCACTTTATTTGACACACTTTTTTATATTTAAATAAATTTATTGTATTAATAATATACTTTTATCTTTTCGTAAAATATCTTCAATTTCACGTACTCATATCATATTTTACTTTTTAAATTCAATTTCATTTATTTATTCTTTACTATAAATTCAAACAATTAAATATACGGTGATATAAGAAGACCGGTTTTCTGCAAATAATGAAATAGTACTTCCTCCGTTTTTCTATGTTTGGCACTATAGGTTTATGTGTTGTTTTTTTTTGCAAGTTGAAATGTGTGGATGAAATTGAATGAGAAGAGTAAAAAGTTTAATGACTGGTTGAAAATGGTGTACTTTTTGCCATAAAAGGAAAGATGACAATCTTAGAAAAACATACTAAAATAGTAAGTGTGTCAAACATAAAAAACAGAGGGAGTAGGAAAATGGAGCACTGCAAAAAACATGAGAATGTTTTCTCACGTTTCGAGGGGATTGCGGGAAACAACTTAAAATAATGATTGTATAATTTATGAATTATAATGATTTTTTATGTTAAATATTACATACTTCCTCCGTTTCATTAGATGTGCCACACTTTTCTTTTTTGGTTGTTTCTGTGAATTTGACACACTTTTTTTTTATGAAAAAAATTCTTGAATTTCATCAACTCATTTTACTTTTTTCCTTTCTAAATTCAATCTCATCCACACATTTCATTCACCGATATCCAAACACCTAAAGTTATGGTGCAACATCCAACGAAACGGAGGTAGTATGCATTTAATTGGGTAATTTTGGGTATTTATTGGGCATTTATTAGGTTTCCATTGAGTTAACATAATTTTGGACCCATTGAGATCAAAATTTCCCATTAATATAATCATCCTCATCCCGTCCAATCCCAAAAGTTAATGGGTATTTAATACCGATCTCATTAATTATCCATTTATTAATTTCTCATCCTATTTCTTCCAAATCCAGCTCAATTGACACCTCTAATATCATAAACGCTATATGGTTCACTAACATTCACTCAATCAATTTTTATAAAGATATATTTAATGGTGGAGAATGTATTAAAAGAGTAAAATATAAATTGAATGAATAAAAATATTTTAGAATTTATCAAAAGAGGAAGGATCCAATATAATAAAAAAATATTTTAAATCGAAGAGAGTAGTAATTCACAAAATGATCACCTAGCCTCATGCACTAACAAACAATGGATTGATATCCACACATACAGAATATACAACATATCTGTTCACTTTATTATTTATTTAATATTTTAAATTTGAAATGTTAGTGATGGGAATGTTTAAAAATTCAACTCTATATATTAATCGCAAAACACCATATAATAAAGATTGTTTGCATCTTGTTATCAACCGGGGGTATCCAAGGTCATTTTGACACCCCTGGTTTTCAAAAAACGGCACCATTCCCAAGTCAATTTTTTAATCGCATTTTTCTTCTTTGCCAGAATAAAGTTGAAACCACTAATAAAAAACCATCGGAATAAAGTTGGGTGTGTTTCGATCAAGTTTCGCCTGATTACGATCCTTCACAACTTGCAATTTTGATAGGGTTTTGGTGATTAGAGCGAGATTGTTGTTTTGTTCACAGGATTGGTGCTTAGAATTAATTATTTTTTAATTATAATTTTGCAGTCCATTATTTTTTTTATTGTTGATTAGTTCATGTTGATAGCCCTGTTTTTTCAGTTTGTATGATAAATTTTTGCCTGTTTCTTTAGTTGCCCTCGTGCATACGGGTTCGAGCTTATGACATCTTGTGCTTATTCAGCTGTCATTTGCCAATTGTGTAGTTTATGCGTTGTATATGTTCGGGTTCTTTTTCTATTTTCATCAATTGATTTGAGCATTTCTGTTGGCTTATATGGCGGTTCAACCAAGAGACATACCATTGATATGTTTCGAGAGTGCAGTGTGACGAATTCATCTCGTAGGAACAAGATTGTGTACTGAACATTGGCTTATGGAGTATGAAATACAGATTCAGTGTTGCAATTTTTGAGCTTTTGTTATTCTTTAAGCCATGACAATATTCCATTGGCATGCCAAATGTTCTCTTGGAATCTTTGGTGAACGGAAGAAGTCTCCAAGCGCCATTAGGCAGGAACTCGAGTACTTCCTGCACAACGCGATAAACATGAATTTCTTCGACAGGTTTAACTTGGATAGGAACATCTTATTCCCTTCCTCGTCTTCGATAAGGAAGTCCAACAAGAACATTTCCAAGCAACGCCTGAAGATGATCCTCTTCTATGATCAATGTGTAGTGAGTGATGGCAAAAAGGAAGATAGTCAACGACAAGGCAAAAAGGAAGATAGTCAGCGACAAGGTAAAAAGGAAGATAGTCATCAACGTGGTGAATGCCTTGTTTGATTTCGTAGAGATAGAATCGCAGGACAAGGTTCCACTCAGCGTCTCCACGGATTCAGACCTCAGGACAATCTATTCAATCATAGTGCCAGTGAGTCGGGTGAAATCTGATAATCGAAGTGAGAGATTAGGGATTTTAGGAAGTAGGGTTGTCTTGAATGATAACGTGTTAGGTTACAATGAAAATAAGAAGGCTACATAAAGGATAGAACACAATACAATGAAAAGACTAATATACCCTTATACAAATTATATGTTAGCACCCCCCTCAAACCCACGATGCTACAACAATAAGCATTGAGAGTTTGTCCGATAATAAATGGAAGCATGCATCGGAGTGAGCCTTCGCGAACAAATCAGCAATCTGGAGAGAAGATGGAACAAATGACAGGGAGATAGTACCAAGCTGCAAATGATAGCGTGTGAAGTGACAATAAATCTCAATGTGTTTGGTCCGCTCATGAAAGACTAAATTACGTGCAATGTGAATAGCACTTTGATTATCACAATGTAGAGGTGTGGGACAAGTAAGCTTGATTCCAAGATTAGAAAGTATCCAGTGCAACCAAACAATCTCAATTGTGGTCGAGTCCATGGCACGATACTCAGCCTCTGTAGAGGAGCAAGAAATAATATCATGTTTCTTACTCTTCCAAGAAATGACCGAGTCACCAAGAAAGATACAAAATCCAGTGGTGGACTTGTGATCTTCGGGATCACCAGCCCAATCAGCACCAGAATATGCACTCAACTCCAACGATGATGATGAAGGAAATAGAAGACTACGAAATTGAGTGCTTCGAAGATGTCTGAGAATGCGAAGAACAGCAGCCCACTGATCTAAAGTAGGAGCAGTGAAAAACTGACTAACCACATGGACAACATGTGTAATATCCAGACGAGTAACTATGGGATAAACCAAACTGCCTACCACAGTACGGTATAAGGTGGGATCTGACAGAGGTGACCCATCTGATGGAGAATAGTCGGCACTGGTTTCAAGAGAATTGTTAGCCGACTTATGATTTGTAAGACGTGCTCGCTCAAAGAGGTCTGCTATATACTTTGACTGAGATAAAAGATAACCCTTGGAAGAATAGGCCACCTCAATACCTAAAAAATAACAAAGTAAACCCAAGTCTTTCCTAGAAAAAACAATGAGCCAAATCACACTTCAACGACTCAATTCCATCACAATCATCACC
>JAULKM010063613.1:0-12222 GCA_032355605.1 Rubia tinctorum | reverse complement strand
GTTTAATGCTTGTATTAAGACTTTCACTGTAATAGTAAGTTAGAGTTTTGTATTTTCTAAATTGCTTCCGCATAACTATAATTGCTCGTTACCGCAATTGAATAATCCGATCCGTTGGATTCTCGGTAGCACGCCCAGTCCGACCCGATACTTGCATTTAGCAAGTGGGTCCTGGATCTGGGGTGTTACAATCCACATCATTCACTATGAGTTTTACTATGAATTTTCACTCTCCTTATTGTCACTTAATTAAAAAATAGGACTACCAAACATTAAGGGTAGGGTCAGTGGGGCACGTGCCCCACCCTAGATCCGCCAGTGACCATCACCTCTGCTCCTCTTTGGACCCATGAAAACTAATCACAACCACCCTAAATTTCCTACACTTAATTCAAGTTCAAATCAATCTTAGTATCCCAAAAATAACCAATCAAAAACTATAATTAAAGCACAATTCGGTGAAATAACCTTCTAGCTCGAGAATTAAAGGTCAAATATCTGTAGTGTAGTGGGGGAAATCCCGGAGAGCGATGTTTACAGCTAACCCAACCCTCCAATTGATTAAATTTATGAGAATTTTCCTCAATTGATTTTTCCCAAAACATCAAAATTTTAGGATTCTTGAGATTTTTGCTCAATCAGGATGGAGCTAGAATTAGAGAACATAATTATGAAATTAACTGCCCTAGAAATGTGCACAATGAAGAACTTATGCTTGATAATTGGAGAACTGTGGTAGGAAGAACTTATGGTAATATGCAGTTTAAAATTGAACTGATTACTTTTTCGGAAACATACCTAAGGAGTGACTTAGGAGATGTGAGAAATTATTTAATTTATTTCAAATACCGAAAGTTGATTGGGCAGAGGCTCTGGAAGTTTACCTTGAAAGTAGGGCATAAATTTGATTTCAGGCTGAAAAATTAACTAGATCTTACCATAATTAGAGAGACTTATCTTATGATGTGCTTAAAAGATTTTCTGAATATGGAGTTAAGGATGAGATTGAGGAATTTAATAAGCTAGTTTAGAAAGGTGCAGTTAGAGAATACCAAGAGGTTTTTGAAGACCTGAAATCTGTCTTGATAAATAATAATCCATATCTTCCTGAGCATTATTTTGTATCTAGCTTTATCAGTGGGTTAAAGGAAGAATTGAACCTATGGTGAAGCTGTTCAGACCAGCTACTCTTTGGGAAATGTTACATAAAAACCAAAAAACACAGGGCTTCCTGGATTGGTTAATGTGGGAAATAAGGGAGATAAGGATAAGATTCCCTGGAAGTTTGGGATGAATGAAAAAAGTCATGTAACAGAAGGTGTTAAAAGGACAAGTCCACAAGAACTTAAGTATAGAAGGGATAACCATCTCTGTTTTAAATGTGGCGAGAAATTCAGTCCTGGCCACAATTGCAGGTTTAAGCAAATTCATCAGATTTCTAGTGTGGAAAATTCTAACACTGATGAGATTCTGGAAGTGGAAAATGACTGGGAAGAATTAATGTAGGAAGGAGAACTAGATTAGTTATCTTTGAGTTCCGTTGGAAGTGAATCAAGAGCTAATACCATCATATTGTTTGGCTCTATTAAGAGTCTTAAAATTTCAATGCTCCTTGACACAGGAAGCACTAACAGCTTTATGGATCCTTATGTGGTGAGGGAGCATAATTTGAGGGAATTAGCCATCATACCTTTTGTTGTCACCATTGCAGATGAAAACAAAGTCAGAGGCCACACTTACTCCCCAGAAGTACCGTGGAGGATACATGACCATGCATTTACTTATAATTTCAACGTGATGCCTTTGGCAGGAGTTGATGTTATATTAGGTTTTGATTGGATGAAACATTTGAGCCCAATAGCCTTTGATTTCAGGACTTAAGATGTAGCCATCTGCAGTTGTGGGTCTAGATACATGTTGTATGGTAATTGTAATTAGACTAGACTATAGTTGTTGAGATGGTATGAAGCTAGGGAAATTTTAGAATACAGAAAAAGGAAAGCAATGTACTCCTATCTGTTACAAGCTGAAGAAGGGGCCGAAGGGATATCAGGAGTAAACTGTAAATTATTGCAGCATTAGCATAAAAAGCAGAAAGGGAAGCCGGAAGGTGCAGAAGAGCAAGAAATTGACATCAAATCATTACCAAAAGAATTGCAGTAGGTTATTTATGATTTTAGTGATATTTTTCAGAATCCTACTTCTCACCACCTGAGAGAGTAATAGATTATCAATTTTTTTTTAAAACCAGGTGTTGAACCCTTTAAACTCAACCCTTACAGATATTCACACTCCCACAAAGATGAGATTAAGAAACAAGTTCAAGAGATGATCAGAAACAAGGTAGTCCATGAAAGCACTAGTCATTTTCATCTCCTGTTTTGCCAGTTAAAAAGAAAGATAATCATGGAGAATGTGCATTGATCACAAGAGATTGAATGAGATTACAATCAAAGACAGATTCCCTATTCCAATGATAGATGAGCTACTGGATGAATTGAATATAGCCACTTATTTTTACAAAATTTGATTTGAGGTCAGGGTACCATCAGATAAGAGTGAATAAAGAAGAAGTCCCAAAGACTGCATTTCAGACTCATAATGGTCATTTCGAGTTTCTTTTAATGCCCTTTGGGCTAACCAATGCTCCAACAACATTTCAAGCACTCATGAATAAAGTGTTTAAGCCATTTTGGAGAAAATTTGTATTAGTTTCCTTTGATGATATACTAGTCTAAAGTAAAACAATGGTTGATCATATTCAACATGTTCAGAAAGTGTTGGAGTTAATGAGGTCAAATCAATTGTATGCAAAAGGGTCTAAATGTTTATTTGCCCAAAGGAGGTACATTATTTCTGAGCAAGGGGTGGAAATGAATGGGCAGAAAATAGCAAGTATTGTGAGTTGGCCACAACCATTGAATCTTAAATAATTAAGGGGTTTCCTTGGCCTTGCAGGTTACTACAAAAGATTTATTGAGGGGTTTCCTTGGCCTTCATCATCTTAAAGAGCTTTCCACCTATGAAAAGGAGTTACCAGCTTTGGTGATAGTTGTGGAGAAATGGAGACATTATTTGGTGGGAAACAAATTCATCAGTAAAACAGATCATCAAAGTTTAAGATAGTTATTTGATCAGAAAATTCATAATGCTATTCAACATAAATAGATCACTAAGCTTATGGGATTAAGTTTTGAGATTCAGTATAGAACTGGAAAATCTAATATAGTTGCTAATGCTTTATCTAGAAGACCAAGTCAACATGTGACTGTCTTAGAGGATTCAGAGAAATTGAAGAAAAATATTGATGAAGAGTTGGATTGTGACATTAATCAGAATGAGGAAATGAATCAGGGAATTACTGACATTAGTACAGTGATTTGGGATCATGCTGATGGAGAGGATACTAGTGGACCTGATCAGGTGGATATTCCAAAGTTCTGGTGAGTAGAAGTTCAAAAAGAAGTCATGATATTGAGCAGAAGGAGGAAAGTCATGAACACTAGTTAATTAGCAATGGAAATCAGAAGCAAAGGGAAACTGATATTTCTTCTCATATGGCTGTGTTAAATATAATTCAAGAAAGAAGTTTGGATGATGAAATATGTTGCTGAAGGGGAGAGATTAACACTACATTTGTAACTCCATCTTGGATAGAACAGATTAAGCATAGCTAAGAAGGAGATATTATTGCTCAGGAGATCATTGCAGCTACAATCCTTAATCATAATCAGGATATTGGTTATTCTTTTGCCAATGGGATTCTAAAAAAGAGTAAAAAGATTTATGCGGGCACAAATGGAGAGGTAAGGCTGCAGATATTACAATCCATGCATTTTTCTGAAATTGGAGGGCATTCAAGCCAAAATGTTACCGCAAGAAGGATAAATTCTTTGTTTTACTGGCCTGATATGAAGAAAGATATTCTGGATTTTGTTAAGTCTTGTGTGGTGTGTCAAAGAAATAAGGTTGAACATTGTAAGAGTCATGGTCTTCTCCAATCATTACTAATACCTACATGAGCCTGGAAACAGGTTACCATAGATTTTATAGAAGGACTCCCTGACTCTCAGGGATATGATGCAATATTGGTTATAGTGGACATGTTAACAAAGTTTGCTCATTTTTCCCTTTGGCACCTTCATTTACAGCTAAGTAGATAGCTATTCATTATATGGATGAGGTTTATAAGCTACATGGTGTTCCTGATACAATGACCAGTGATAGATATAAAATATTTACAAACCATTTCTGGAGGGAGTTTTTTGCTAGATTGGGTGTTACATTACAGTACAACACATCCTATCACCCACAAACAGATGGGCAGACTAAAAGAGTAAACCAGGTCTTGGAAAGCTATCTCATATGTTTTTGTGAAGATCATCCTTCAAGTTGGAAAAACTAGTTAAAATTAGCTGAAAGGTGGTACAATACATGTTATTATACTAGTATTAACATGTCACCATATGAAGCTCTATTTGGAGTTAAGCCAGTTCCCCTTCTTCTTGGGCTATCCAATGATTCTATCATTCCAGCAGTACAAGATCTGTTATTATCTAGGGAGAAAATTATCCAGGAGCTTCAACAACACCTCAAGAAAGCACAGGAGAAAATGAAATTGTATGCTAATCATAAAATAATTTATAGAAGCTTTGAGGTTGGAGATTAGATGATGTTGAAAGAACACAGATATAGGCAACAGTCCATACGAGGGAGTTTCAATGCAAAATTGGTGGCAAGATTCTTTGGGCCTTATCAGATTAGTAAAAAGGTGGGAGAAGTAGCTTATCAGTTGTTGTTGCTGCCCCCTTCTAGTAAGGTGCACCCAGTTTTCCATATATCGCTGCTTAAGAAGTTTGTGGGAAATGTACCTTCAAGCAGCACTTAGATTCCAATTTTTAATGATGATGAAGTTTTACCTTTGAAGCCATATAAGGTATTACAAAGAAGGTTGGTGGACAGGTTTGATACTCAGGTTGTTCAATGACTTATTGGTTGGGAAGGGCATCAAACAGATGATGTTTCATGGGAGGATTCTGAATTCATCAAATAGCAGTTTCCATCTTTTGAAGCTTGAGGACAAGCTCATTTTTAGAAGGAGGGATTGTAAGGCGTTAGGCTAGGCCCAAGGGAAATTAGGGAATTCTCTGTACTTTTTGCAAACTATCAACCAGGAAACTAAACAGAAGAAAACAGAAGACTAAACGGTTCTTTAACTGATAGTTTGTTAGGAATTAGTTAATCTTTAATCTGGTTTTGTAAATTATAAAAGGTATGAGAAGAAAGTAGTTAGCATCAGTTATGAATTGGTCATGAAAATTGTGTTTTTTCCTCTGGTTATATTTCTCTTTTCTATAGTTCTATGAACAATTAGCTCGAATTGAGCTGATTTTCCTTCTAAATCCTTACATATCTTCTTAGATCTTTACAATAACCTTCTAGCTCGAGAATTAAAGGTCAAATATATGTAGTGTGGTGTGGGAAATCTTGGAGAACGATGTTTACGGCTAACCCAATCTTCCAATTGATGAAATTTATGAGAATTGGACTCAGTTGACTTTTGTTTTCCAAAACACCCAAATTTTAGGATACTTGAGATTTTTTCTCAATTAGGATGGGTTTTGGTATTTTGGAAGTGAAAGAAGGGGGCTTTGTAGAGGAAGATGTCAGGATTGAGAAAATGGTGTTTTCCGGTAGGAATTTGTGGTGGAGAATAGAAAAGAAGGTGGAACACTCAATGAGGAAGGAGAAGAAATGTGGTTCAGTCTGCTATAAAAATTCTGCACGGTCAGCAAGCTGGTTTATATGCTTTTAGAGATTCTATATTTTTTAATCTTCACAGATCATGCACACTTGCACAGTCTGTGCACGGTCTGCGAGCTCGGCTTGCTTTAGCTCTGGAACTCATTTTTGTGTTTGTAGACCAAGACAAGATTATTTTCCCTTAGGAGGTTCTTTAGATTTGTAAATCTCATTTCTCACATTCTCCCAATCAAACTCTAGTATCAAAGTACCACTACGCATGTTAATTTTAGTTCTCATTGTTTTCAAAAATGGCCTCCATAATAAGATAAGGGGTGCATCCTCATCATGCAACACATCGGGAACCTAAAAATCAGTGAGAAACACTAGTTTGTATACTTCAACAAAAACATCCCGCACTACACCTTTAGACTAGTTTGGGAGTGATCGGCTAGTTGTATTATAACCCTAATGTCATGTAAAGTTCCAAGTTTTAGAATTTTAAAGAGAGAATGAGGATTCACGTTAATAGATACTCCTAAATCTTTTATTTCATTCTTAATCATGGTTCCACCTATAGCAATAGGGATAGAGAACATGCTGAGATCATTGTATTTTAGGGGTAACCTCTTTTGAAAAAGGGTCGATATATGTCCAATAACCTATAATTTTCCAACTTTCTTCAATGTTTTATACCGCTTAGGAGTGCACAAATCTTTAAAAAACTTAGCTTATTGATGAATTTGTGTAATATCAATTTCACACTTAGTGCATGCTTTTGGAGGTGCTATGGATGTGGGCTCTGGTCCCAAAATCTCCACCTCATTCTCAAGTATGCTTCCAACAAAAAGATCTTCTATGTCCTTCCTCTTGGCATCCTTTTCAAGCTCTTTCCCATCTTCATGCTTTTATTCGGGCCCAAGCACATGCTTTCCACTTCTAAAGGTGATGCGTTAAATTTTTCCTCAGATTCACTTCCGCTCGTGATGGAACTCTACCCATTTCCCTTGAATCCAATCGGCTCACCGAGAAGGCTAGATGGCCTACTGGAATCCCCTAGGTTTTTATGTTAGAAAAGGCTCATGTTCTCAAATATTCAATATCTATCTCGGTACGGGCATCAAAACAATTAATTTCTCTTTGTGAAATTTGCCAACACTTTCATAATCTCACCACAATCCGAGTTGGTGAATCCTCCTTAAGATTTAGAAGTGTCTTTGTCCCTTAAGTATGGTTGTTAAGGCCCCTGGTTATAGCCTTTACCACCTTGAAAGTTAGGGGCGGTCATCATGATCGTCCCTCCACCAAAAGTTTAGATGGTCTCTCCAAGTTTAGATGGTTTCTCCACCCGAGGTTGTAGGTCTTGGAATAAGGGTCATATTTCTTCTCATATTCTTGGCCTCTTTAAAAGCCTTACCCTTGACCTTAGAGTTCTTGGACTCCACCAAACCTTTATTACCTTGGTATCCTTAGCCTTGGCCTCCTTGGAAGGCCATAACTTTCAATTATTCATGGTAATCTTCTTGAAGTTGCGGGCACGCGTCGGTCAGGTGGTCCAAGGAAAACATCCAAAAAGCTTTGACTTGATGTATCATTCCCTTTTTGAACTCCTTCATCATAGATGCCAAGGCATTGACTTGTTCTTCTAGCTTGGGAGAGGTAGGATTATGATCTTCATGCACTTTCACCCTCAACCTAGTACTAAATTTTCTAGTACCATTAGCCATGTCTTCAAACAATGTTATTGCAACCTTCAGGATCTTGTTGGCAACTAACCCATTACATGCGGCATTCACCAACCTCGTGTCTTCATTAGACATTCCGTGGAAGAAGTGGAAGACTAGGTCCCCATCACTGTAAGGGTGGTAGGGACAGCTCACCAACAAACGCTTGAACCTATCCCGATACTTATTCAAAGCTTCATTCAGACATCGATTGATGTTGCTAAGCTCTTTCATCAGGCCCGATGACTTGGACACCCATAGAAACTTTTCAAAAAACTTGTGCTTCATATCCATCCATGTGGTGATATACCCAAGGGAAGATAATAGAGCCAATCTTTGAACAAATCCTTCAAGGAAAAGGGGAATGCCCGTAGATTGTAATCCACTCCGATTACACCATTTAGATTCATATTCGTGCACACTAAATGGAGTTTCGACACATGCTTGTTAGGAGTCTCCCACTCATGCCATAGAATTTCGGTAGGTAATATATCATCCCGAATTTGAGCTCACACGTGACATTCGTCGAAAGAGAGGGGAAGATCATGTATAGAAGTTTACTCTCCAAGTTGGGAACCTTGAGCTCCCTCAAGGTTCGGTTGTATCCTGCCATGGTTAGTTCAAATACTCCGGGTTGTGGTTGAGGAATTTGGGGGTTGGGATGTGTTTGTCTCCTTGCTCTTTAGAGTATACCAAGGGTTACGCACCATAAACTAAGAACAAAAGCAATACAATCCACCAAAAAACAACAAACACCAAAAACAAGTGAAAAGAGCACAACCAAGTACAAACTATCTCAAACAAATAAAAACTCAAAAAAACTACGATAACAATTCATCTAAACATAACTAGTCCCTGGTAGCAGTGCCAAAATTTGACGTTGTGCGCAAGCCATTGCTAAATAACGTGCCGATTAAAGATAATAATTTATAATACCTAATGATGCTAACCACAAAAAAATGGCTAGAGGCAATTTAGGGTATTCTATGGAGAAGATGGCTTAAGTTGAAATATTATGTAGTATCAAACACACACAAGTGTCAGTGTGTGGTGTAAAGAGCGGGGGTGGGAGAGGGGGGTGGGTGGGTCTTTTGTTTGGAGATTTTAACTATCAACAACCAAATTAAGAAACTAAAACTGCTTGTATGAAAATATTAATAAAGAAATAATCGATAATAATAATAAGACCTGGGGGCATTTGTTTTCCATGTTTAATCAATTTATTGATCCTTGATTCATGTTTAAATCCTAGAAGTAATTTCTACCCTATTGCCTTGATCACACATTGTAGAGAGTTTGAATCCCCAATTCCTACACCCCTCATAATCCCCCGCCTTCCTCCGGTATAGCTTGTGTGCATGTAGATCTGCCACAAAACTAATCCCTACCCCGAGATTAATCTACGACTAGATACGCCATATTCTAATCTCGAGAGTAGCACTAAACACTGAGACCCAACGTGAATACCCATTCTAGACTAAACTGCTGCCTTCTAGAATATCAGTGTCTTAATTATGATCTTTGAATTCCCCGCATGCCCCGGTTGTATTAGTGGCTACACTACTCAAAGAGATTACCTTCAAAACTAATAATTAACCTCGATAAAATTAAGTCCTAAAAATAATCGCGATATAATTGTTACTCCTTGCCACAACCTCGAGTAAAAAATCAAGACTCATTCAATTCCATTATCAAGCCTAATCTAATTAGTTAATAAAAAATCATGCTTAGTTGTCACTTCTCAACATAGTCTTAATATCAACCAATGTCCAAACTGATAAAAAGATGAAATCATCTCATGTTCTTTCCTGAGCCTAGCAATAAATCAAGGCATAATCACAATTAGTTGTCATCCTAATATTAGTCATCCAATAATGATAGACATAATAACAATCATTCTTGATATATAATAAAAGGAAATGGGTAGAAGGAACTCAAAGTCTCACAATCTTAACAAATGTCCTTAAGTACTGATTTATCCTAATCAAGAAAAATCAATAACAAAGTTTACATTATACATGGTTAAACAATAATAAATGAAGAAAATTCAATATGGAAACTCGGGTTTTTACCCAGAAGTGCGAATCTTTGTCTAATGGATGAAGAGGCTTTTATAGGTGGTAAAAGAAAGAAAAACTAAAGGTTGCAGTCAAACCCTAGTCAACATGGCCGTCACGAATAATGCATTATTGCACGGCATGCGACCTATGTGTTTTCTAGGAACCTGATTCTTGGAATGAGTGACACGGCGGACCATACACTATTGCACGGTCCGTGACCTAGAAGCTGATCTCCTGGTCCTTGTGGCACTTTTGAGCATCACGAACTGTGCAATAGTGCACTTTCTGCTACTTGGAACTTGTTCCTGAGTTTGGCCATGGACTAATGGCCACGGACTGTGCAATTATGCACGGACTGCGACCAAAGCTCTTAAACCTTCAACTTTTTTTTCTTCTCTTCTCTTCACTCCTACTTCATATCATATACTACCACTTTCAAAGTGGCCTTCTTTCTTCCACCACTCTTGGGAGTAGCCTTCTTCCATGACTTGAAAAAAATTCATGGAGTGCATCGAGAGAATCCCACGATGAAGAAGAGTAGGCACTGAGGAAGGCGGTTGAGAAAGTTGACATGAGAAAGTGAAAATTACCTCCCACATATAGGATTATTTATCTAATTAGAATGTTGTTCATGTCATGAGTAATAATTTTTGCTGAAAAATATATGATCACTTGTGCTGTTTATGGAAATATCTTTCACTCAACCCAAGGTCGTGGCACATGGAGCTTTAACCAACACAGAATGTGCTAAGATGATTCAAATGCATGGAAATTATTCTTAAAGGGAATAATAAAAAAGGTCACCCACAAAAAATAACCTTTAGCTATTGATGCAAGAGAAAACCAACGATCATCGCCGAAGCTTAGACCTTCGGTTCTGTTGGGGGTATTAATAAGTGTTAGAGCCAAAACTCCCTACCTGGCCAATGACCATGATATTGCTCTCTATTTGGTCCAAATTCTATTTCATACATTTTGCTGGGCCGAAGCATAATAGACAAAGGAAGATCTCCATATCCCCCTTTGGATTACACCTCTTTTCCAGGTACAATTACGGTATACTAAATATATATTGTAACTCCATTATGGTGAGACAACTATTTATACATGGAAATCACATATTCATCCCAGTATGATTAGGATATTTCTTGGGGATCAAAACCCAATAAATAACGAAGTATTCTTTCTTTATATTCATTCTATTCTCATTAATCCGATTGTACACTTTTGATATGATTTTTCAATCAAATCTTCTTCCTTGGGCTACCCCCGAGGATTCTATTTTACTGGTTTAGCGCATTGAAGCAGTGTTCGACTATCAGATTATGAAGTAAATGCATGATAAAATGTGCATACTAAATCCTTCTTCATAGTGCTTTGACGGTGAAGTAAATTCCAATCCACTTTATGTTACATAATTATTATCCAATAGAAATTCTAATAAAAATGTTCTTGTTTTATTGTAGGGGTCATCTTTACATTATTTTGTTGAGTGATAACATGAGACTAGAGCTAGTGGGAATAGAACATCTTCTCTAACATATAATGTCGAGCATTGGTATGTATTTCTCATTTTCAAAACAATTCACTGTAGTATGTCAACATTTTGGTTTTATATCTATCAATTGACGATAAAACACCATACACAACGGGGGAATTGAAGATTGCGAGATGTAATTTATTCTCCTATATTTGTTCAAGCCCGCAGGACATGCATATTGATGAGTTCATTTTATATAGTAGTAGTTTTAGGATATTTTGGAATCACTTTCGTATTCTTTTGTGCTTTAGATAATGAGTTATGCCTTGAAATTCTCTTAGGAGAGTTAAGAGCGATTTTTGTGCTCTTATCACTTTTCAAGGGAGTTTTGTGTGAAAAGGAAAGATAGTTGAAGATTGAAGCCATCAAAAAAGGAATTGATTATTGAAGACAGGAGAATAAAATATTTGAAGTAAAATAGGCAAGGCGACGAAGAATAGAGGAATAGACACAAAGAAGGGTGAAGATGCTCCCGGGTGAGTCCAAATCCGCTTGGGCGAGTGCAATTCTGCCCTGGAGGGATATTATATCTTCTTGTGGCAAAAAATACTCTGCCAATTATCCTAGTTTGCTCTCTTTTTTCATCTTTTTTCACCTTTGCTCATGCTTGATTTGTTTATGGATGTCAGATTCAAAGCTACTATTAGAGATTACAAATTAAAATTTTATTCTCCTGAATACGAAACCAATGATATAGATATTTTGGCAGCATTCCAAGTAATTCCTCAACCCGGAGTTCAGCTAGAAGAAGCAGAGGCCGCGGTAACTGCCGAGTCTTTTATCGGTACATGGACAACTGTATTGGTAGATGGTCTTACTAGCCTTGATCATTACAAAGGGAAATGCTACCACATTGAGCCAGTTCCTTGAGAAGAAAGCAATTTGTTGCATGAACTCTAGGAGCTAAACTTATATCTTGGGAGCAATTGATTGAGGCATCCAAGCCCATGTAGTGAGAAACTTTCTTTGCTCATTTATGAATCTTGATTATGATGCATTTATTGTGATATAAATGTGTTAGATTAATTCATTTATTAGATGTGATGTTTGAGAATATGAAATGTTTGTATGATAACATGTGATGGAGATCTGGATACGACTACCACCATAAATGAAGACATTCCACGTCTTGATCAAACATTCAAGGGTTTTGTTC
>JAULKM010063592.1:0-12222 GCA_032355605.1 Rubia tinctorum | reverse complement strand
ACTTATTGGGTTAATTACATAATGACCCATTGGATAATGACTTATTGGATAATATATTTTAACTCATTGAGTCATATAATGTATTAAATGGGTTATCCATGGATTATCCATTTAATGACTCAACCCATTATGATCCAACCCATATAAATTCATTAATAAATGGTTTAAATAGATAATTACTCATTGGATAGTGGGTTAATTAGGTTTGGATAATGAGTTTATCCAATTAATCCATTTGACGGGCCTACCAATTCTCACAGCACTCTTTACCCTTTTCATTCAACTTTTTGTGACTTAGCATTAGCGTGGGAATGTGGTCTATCAAACCCGTAACCTCCATCCGTTTTATAGCCCAAGCCCAAGTAATTTAGCCCAATTCGCTTTCTATATGTTTGGGTAGTTTTATCCCTTTCTACATGTTTGAATAGTTTTGTCCTTTTTTATTTCTTATCATGTTTGCATATGGTTCAAATACTTTTATGAACCATACTTTATGGAAAAGTGTTTTAATCCTATTTAATTCACATAAATATCAATATAACATTTTGATAAGTGCAAATATAATCTAGATAGTTAATGTAAGTGCAAACATATCCACTACGATAACTTTTACCCATAATTTTATGAAAAGCCCTAAGAAAAAATTAAAACTGAAAATAAATTAAAATTACTATTATACCCCTATTTTTCTTCCGCCTTCTTTGTTTGTTTCTTCTTCGATTTGGGGCAACATTCTTCTTCTTTTTCTCTCGTTTTTCTTCTTCTCTCGATTCAAAAACTTGAAATCAAATTCTGTCATCTAGGTTTCACTGTGGCGGCGGTGGGTGGCTTCGGGGCAGGGTGAGCTAGGGTTTCAAGGCGGGGTGGGTAGCGTCGCGGTGGTGGCAGAGTTGGGGGTGGTAGGTGGTGTCGCAATGGGTGGTGGCATGGTTGGAGTGTCAGCGACGGGGACCTAGACGGGGATACTAAAGCCTTTGTGAGGGAGGTTGTGAGCAAGAATTTTACCAGAAACGACATCGTTTTGGTGGTCGTCATCGTTTTCAGCTTCATCTCTGCTGATCCCGAAGAGAGACCATTTTTAAAACCCCATCATTCCTCCATTGTGTGTGAGCACTCCGGATTGCAGAGAGGTGGCAGTGGTGGCGGAGTGGCGCCGGAATGAATGGAGCGACGAGGGTGGTAAGTTGTAGCGGCGGCGATTCAAACTGTGAGTAGTGGATGTTCGAGATTTCAAAGCAGCGGTGGAGCAACGGTGGTTGTGGCAGAGCCGCGACGGAGGTGGTGGAGCAGAGTCTGTGGTGGTAGAATAGAGGAGGGTAGAATAGTCTTTCAAATCTTTAAATTTGGCCCAAAGAGCATTTTGGTCCGTTTCAGTCGATCAATGACCGGAATGACAAGTCAGTGTCGGAATATACTCCATAGGGTTACATTAGCACTTTTATTAAGTAGTTAGGCTTATTTTTATAACAAAAATTGTCTGAAAATTATATTTGAGTGTTACACACACACACACATATATATATATATATATATATATATATCCCCACTTTATAAATCATGTCTCTGAACCCAGCCTAAAAAGGGTAAATCCATAAATACTTTATAGCCATTAAAAAAAAGTAGAATTGTACGCATCAAAATAGAGAAAAAATTACAGGCCTTTGGTCAGTAAAGAATGAGGCAAGTGGGTGAAGAAGCAAATGAAAGAGAGAAGTGAAGAAAAGGAAAAGTTTTCTCCAAAAAAAAGGAAAGGGAAAAGAAGAGAGCATGCATGCAAGTATGACATAAGAGTAAGACAAAGGCACCAAGCATGCAACTGTATTTTTGAGATATGAATAAAGTACCTAGTACTTCGTTTCAGTTCAAATTTCAGAACAACAAAATACCTCTAAATTAATAATCATGGAGGAAAGTAAATATAAAAATAAAATAAAATAAACTAAAACGGTGTAAATCGGTGAATAAAATTATGAAGCTCTTTATCAATTATGATAAAATGCATGCTTTAATTTAAGATAGATTAATAAAAATGTGTGCAACTTGAATCGGGACGAACAGAGTTCTTATGATATGGTAATTTCATGAGATTTAGCCTTAGATTTGTAGACAGTGACATCTCTTTCGCTCTTTGCAAATTGCATCTCCCATGCAGCCATGCTTACTTCTATTGTCACTTTCGCTATTCCCTACAATTTTTATTTTTGTGTCTGTGTCTATAAATGTGTCCATGCCTCTTTTATCTTTTGCGTCTCACCCCATAATTTCCCTTTCGATGTTACATGGTGAATTAATATCTACAATCTATTTCAAGCTTTATCTTCCTTTCTTTTTTAGATTTAGGTACTGTATTAAATTGTTTAATATTTACATTTCTATCATTGGTTTGTCGAACAACGTAATGCAAAAATTGAATTGTCAAAATTTACAACAATATTTTATTGCTGATATACTTTCCCCGCCCTACTTTCGTACATTTGCATTTGTTATAAGGATAAATAATCGTACGGAGGAAAAATAGTGAAAGGAAAAAGAGAGTGAAATATTATGAGTGGTTAAAAGTTGATGAATAATAAAACAAAATTACAGGAAATTAAAAGTACAATCTGAGAAGAAAGTGTCCAGATAATAATAAGAGACAGGTCTTAAAACATGGTTCTAAAAAAAACTTGAGTAAAGTGTTAAAATAACTCTATTTTTTAGTTTAAAGTGTCAATATAACCCTATAATTTGGAGGAAAAAAATGCAAATATAACTTTTGACTTAGCTGACCTTTTAGTCAACCATTATATGGCCGAAATCAGATGAAATGATAAATTTGCCCCTGGTTTTTTTAAATATAACCCCCCCCCCCCCAATTTTTCTTCCTTTCTTCCCCTTTCTTCTTGCACCCTCCGACAATGCCTTCAAAATCAAAGCGCCGACGTCGTGGTGGCGAGCACAGTGGTATCGTGGTGGTGAGTACGACAGATAGGGCGGAGGTGGGTTTAGGTTGAGGGGGTTCAGGTCGAGGAAGAAAAACAATCACCATTTTTATTTAACAAATGGGAATCGGAGTTCGCTGGAGGGGGATCTGGGTCTCTTGGTCTCGGAGGGGGGGGTTTGTTTGTTGTCGGGACGCCTAAGTACAAGTATTTTTGTGTTCGCGAATGGTTTGCCTCCGCACTCCAGCACCAGCACACGGTGGCTCTGCGACAGCTTTGCCGCCAGCGGGCACCCCATTGTCCCGCCGCCGATGACTATGTGTCGAACTTCGGCTGCCGTTTTATGCTGTTAGAGCTGTCGTTTTTGTTCCCCAGCTTCCAAGAATCTGAGGAAGACGATGGCGATGAGGAGAACGTGGGAGCATGTTTGATGAATGGGTATTTCTCCTCCCATGTCTCTGACTTCTTCCTTGTAACCTAGATTCATCATCAAGAACTCAAAACTTTACAAAAATTAAGGAAGATTCAAAAAATTGAAATGAATCTAAAAACTGGGGTTTTTGTTCTTCTGTGTGTGTCAAAACAAGGGACGTGGGGTGGCGAGGTGGCTTTGCAAAGTGGTGGGCAACGATCGAGAGGGAAGAGATTGGGAATTTGGGAGGGGTGGCAGATCAGCGTTTTCCAGCGGCGGTTCCCGGTGGACGAGCAACAGTGAAGAAGAAGGTCAACGCCGAAATTTCCGTCATTTCACTTATTGTCACTGCTAGAATTTTATAGGTCAACGCCAGAATCCTGGAGTTTGGCTATATCGACACAAAGTTTTCAAAAGTTATGGTTAGATTGTCATATACAATGATTAATTAGGGAAATTGACACTTTTTGAGATTGCAGAGTTATATTGGCACTTTAAATCTAGGCAAAGTCTTGGGAAAACCTGTCTTTCCATAAGCATATGGAAATACGGGGTTGAATTGTAATTATAGAAAGGTAAAAGGTTTTAGTTGCAATATTAAAAATTTATTATGCAACATTAAGAGTGATAGGTTTATGACCCGATTAATACAACCCAAAAATTTTATTTTGATTTCTTCAAATTTATAGTTTAAACCTTGGTCTTTCCATAACTTATGAAAAGACCGTCTTTCAAGAGACGAACTCTTAAATAAAAGAGTGTACGAGTGGAAATATAACAATAATAGAGGCGCGGATTAAGTGGATACACTAAAATGGAAGTAAGGTAATACCACGAGTTTTTTTAAAAAAATTATCATAATTTAGAATCTAACTATGAGATACCACCATTGAATCTGTTGAAATTCAGTGGAGCATGAAACTCCATCCATTTTATAGCTAGGCACGCCCTCCTGAGAACACGCAAACGCTCCATCACCAACGAACCGCTTTCACCGAACCAGGAACCACCACGATCTCACCATTATCGACCATCTGCAGGTTGGGAAACCACAACGGGGACCACCGACACGGTCACATGACGCTGGGTAATCCCCACAAGAAATTGCTCTAATATTCACAATTCTTAATATGAACGTGTTTTGAACTCTGGACCTCTCAGCTACAGAGAGTGTGGCTTACCACTAAACTAGGCTCGTTACAAAGGTAATACTACGAGTTAAATGTTGTGTTAAGCCTCTAACTTCTAAATAGTATTACAATTTACAACTGAGATTTGTGGTGGTTGGTTCAATTTGTGAGAAACTCAACTTTAAAGTTTCTAGAGAAAATGAATCATAGTAGGAGATGAGCCAAATGAGCCTTCTAAATTACATAGCTTATAAAGCAAACTCAAGAACATGTAATGTTTAAATCTATTAATTATGATTATAACTATTTGTAAATTAATAGTATAACCAATGAATTATCACAATAAATATACGGATGTAAAAAATGTCCACCAAAACTTAACGTCTCTTATTTTATTTTATTCTTTCATTTTCAGGTAATTTATGGAAATACACCAATGCGACTCTATTCTTTATTTTTTTCAGGCAGTGATACTTAATATTTATTTTTTTACAAAGAGGTGAGGCATATGGTCTCCCCCAATCTTAAGATAAGATGTAGAGTTTAAATACAATTGTTTATAAATGAGAGATGACATAAGATAATTTCTGTTATTTTTATAATTTTACATGCTAGCCTCTGATCTCATCATAAGTTAGGATCAAAGATTTTATATGGGCCTTTTTCTTTACTTTTATCCAATTCGTAGCATAAATGTTTTCATTCTTGCTATTTTTTCTATTTTTTAAAAACTTTCCCTAAAGCAAAAAAATCTAAATAATAATAATTCAAGGGACTTGAAGTATAACATTTAAGATGTGTGTAGCACTTTATTGAATAATAGGTACACAACTTATCATAAAATTTTGTTGAAGGTAGCTATTTTATTTTTGTCAATTTTGAGTATTCGTCTTTCACTTTTCATGTCATTTCGAGTGCTTCTATCAGAATTGACGGTTAGAGGCTAGTGGTCAATTTTTAAAATTGGAAACTCATCACTGCATTTTTTTTATACCTTTTCAATTTCATCATTTGAATTAAAAAAAAATTGAGTAGGTCTCTTCACAAGTGACATGTAAATAACCTTATGGATTGACCGTTTATTTTATACCTTAAGCTTTGGATCCAGCTGGTTCTTCGAGCGATGCATTGTTAGATTCGCTATAGCATTTATTTTTAAAATATCAACTGTTTACAATTATTTATTTATTCTTAATGCAAGATATTAATGATTAAAATATTTTTTGAATCACTACGGAAAATCAAAGTGTGTAAAGTAAAATGGGACAGAGAAAGTAACACTTTTATTAAACAGATTTAATCTGACAATATAATACTATTAAGAATTTAAGAGAAGAAAGAAAATACTTCTTCTTTTTTTGGTAATTTTGAAAATTGCTCTTTCCAAACTACAGTACATGTCATAAAATAAGAAGTGAAGGGTAGACCATTGATATTGGATGGTACTTGTAAAAGTGGAGGGTTACTCACTTTGTCTCATCTTAATCTACACATATTCATTACTCCATTAGTTTGTCTCAATAATTTTCTTTTATAATCAAAATTTTATTTTATATACATATTTTTTCTTATTTTATTATTATTCTCACTTTTATTCATACTCATGCGATCAATATTTAAAAACAAAATTTCCGTTATAAAATTTGAGGGGAACATAAAGAGAATTATACTCGTGTGGATCATCAATGCATGTTGTGGCTGAGATTGGCTAGTGGCGTGATGCGTGATCACAATTCACGAGCCCCACGGACTATGACCCACATTCCATCACGTCCGTTTTTGTTTTTTCTACCGATTTTCTAATGTTTTTATTTAGAGTGCGTCCGTCTTTCATAAGTCATGAAAAAATCAGAGTTTAAAGTGTAAATTAAAATAAATGAAAATAAAATTTTCAGGTTGCATGAACCGGGTTATAAAATTTATAACTACTACATGTTGCATAATAAAACTTTAATATTGCAACAAAGATCTTTTACCTTTTATTATTCTAATTAAACCCCATTTTCCCATAAGTTTATGGAAAGACCATTTTCCCAATACTTTATCTTACTTTGTTTTAACTTATAAAATACAATATTTGATTTTTTAAAAATTTATAATTTTAAAGGTAAAAAGTCGGGGGTTTGTCCATAAGTTTGTGGACAGATCACCTTTCCTTTCATGTGACTTTGTCAATCTGTTATATTCCTCTTCAAGATTTTAATACCATTTCATGGAATATAACTTATTATTAATAGAAAAATATAATATAGTATTCATAATATTTTAGCCTCCGTCTTTTGTTTTTCAATTTTTTTTTGTATTAGTTGTGAAATATCTTTTGGCTCTCGTTGGAGGTCATATAAAAATTTCATATATTGTAACTATTAAAAATATAAAATTTTATATAAATTCACTATAACATAATATTTCAAATGCTTGATACTAATTTTTCAATAGCTCTATTATTAAAATGAAGATATTAAAACTTAATTTATTTATTTTGAATTTACTATGGATAGTCAAGCGTGCAAATTAGCCTATAACAATATGTTATAGATGTCACTATCACCTATTTCATCCGTCCCACCTCTATTTGGACTCTTGTTTTTTAACATCATTCTCTATAAAATCTGACCGCATATTTGAATAGATGTATGAACAACAATATTATCGTACATGATATTGCTTAATTTGTCATAACAAGTAGATTTTTAATATTATATTTTTATTTACCGTTTCTATACGTTAGTAAAGATATTAACGATTAAACATGTTTATAGAATAACGTGATAAATATTACTATGCAGATAGAGATGGGAAGGGGTGTACATTTTTTTTTGTATACAGTGAATTTATAGCACCCATCCATTTCAACATTCATATATAGTTATTCATTTAAATTGAAATTAATTGTTTTAATTCTTATAAAAATTATTATTATATATATTAAATATTTTGTATAAGGAGATTTTATACAATTCGCTCTAAAGTAATATATTAATTGGTATATTTTTCAATAATAACTTTCATCATTTTAATTATATGAAAAATAAATATATTAATGATCATACTTTTTAATCAAAGAAATTATTTTTAATATTATACATATTTTAAATGAAATGGAAGGAGTAATGGAATTCAGATCAGTAATGGAGTATAATAGTTGATATTTGGCTAAAGCTATATTCTTTTATTAAAATTTATTTATACTTCACTTCACTAAATTTTAAATTAATATTATTCATTTCAATTTAATATATTATTATTATTATATTTAATTTTAGTTCAATTCAATAAAAATTAGCCGAAAAAGACCTTAGCTCTAGAGCCAATCAATACTAATTAAATATGGTTAAGCAAACCATAGACTTATACGATCTCAAGAATTTAATTTTATGTCTAGTTTACTTAATACGGAGTAACATTTTTGACATCGAATAATTATTTTTTAAATAGTGGAATGATTTATTTAGTTTGCATTGATACTAATAGTTCACTTAAAAGTTCCTATATTTGTGTAAAAGTTTCAATTGGTCATACAAGCACAAAATGTAACACTTTATTTTTGAAAGTTGGTCATACTTAATTTAAATATTTTAAAATGTAATTAATTAATTCCACGACTCCATCCATTTTCAATGACGTCGTGTTAAATTTTCAGTTTTTCACCCATAAATAACACAAGTTGCAGTTTCACATAGACGAGGCGTCAAAGAGCTTGAAGCATTGTCAAATTTTCACAATTGAGTCAACTTGCGAGCTTGAGGTAAAATAATTATTTTATGTTATTTTCTTATTTCCATCTCCGAGTAGATATGGGAAGATGATAAATAATAATTAAATTACATTCTTTTTTATAAAAAATACATTCTTTGAATGTTTATGCTATTCTTTGAATTTGAAATTTAGTTTTATATATTGGTGTTGTATATCGACCTAATAGATTAGATCGATGAGTAAATGATAGTCACCGATTTAGTTAACTAATTGATGTGTATTATTGGTGTGCTCTAATTCTATTTTTGTGTCTTGGCATTAGGAGTCATGTGTATTTGGATGCGTTGATTTGTGGGTTTTCATGATATTTACAGTTTAGCTAAAACAGATTGTGCAGTGGTGTTACAGTTGTCACAATCCATGTTTGACACAGTAATATCAATATTACAATCCTCCTCCAAATGATAGTGATTTTTGTAGGAAGCAAATTAATGTTCTAATAACAATATTGTAATATTTATTAGATCTTTAATCTGTAACAGACGATCGGTTAAATTGATATATATTAGATATTTTTACAATATATTAACATTACCTATTACTTACTTAGGTTAGATATCAATTCCGTATTAACTTTTTCCAAATTCGCCTAGAATACATTTGTATGATTGTGTTTGTAGTTTTGGTTAGTCGTACAAAATTTATTCCCAAACAACTACAAAAGTTAGGCTTCATCGGACGGTTAATTGTTCCCTTGATTTGATCATTTTGTCCTCTCTCATTTTGTGTTCCCACTAACCAAACCGAATAGAATCTTCCAATAATTCCAAATTCACCAAAATCAGTAATTCTTTAATTAATATTGAAATTGGACATCTTAATTAACAAATATTATCATCTAGTTACACTAATTTAACGGCAGATCTAGAGTATAGGACTCAAATCATATGTACCACTTCATTAATTTCTTGTCCTTAGCTTTGGCGGAAACAATTACGTTAACGCTTAACTGATTAATCTCAGTTTTTGTCTCTTTAAAGCAAGTGACTATTTTCTTGACTATTTTATGTGATCGACCACCTCATTCTTACTCTTAATCCACTCAATCACGACTCAGTATTATGTGTTAGAATCATATTTTTAATCAGGGGGAATGATCCCTTGACACGTACCTTTTAAAAAAAATCGAAATTTGGCCTCTTTTATTTATTTTGTGAGTAGTGTATTTGTTCTGAATAAGTGATAAGTATACTTTTTAAACCGATTATGACTAATCTGAATAGTGTATCCCAATGCATGTCACAAAGTTGAGCTGCATGTTAACGGGTTACAAAAAACATGACGATACGTCAACGCGTTACAGTATTTTAATGACACGATGAATAGAGGCATTTTCACAAAGCGGCGCTAACAAATTTAGAGACACGTTTAAGTGCACGAATGAAGTTCTTTTTCAGTACTTTGAACGTTACCTATAATATCTTTACAAGATAATTATGTCTCTAATATGATTGTCTGCGTCCATAAAATATGATGAAAGTTTGGTTATCGTCCTAATAGCAATACCACTAAAGATAAAAATATCCTTATTAAATACAATTTTTGAATATTTTATGAGTGATTTTTTTATTCATGCCTGAAAACTAGTTTTGGAAAAAATTCAAAGCTTAGCTAAATAATCTTTGTACAAAAAACGAAAATTGTAGTGGAAATTTTGCTTTAACGTCTTATTTAGCCTTTATTCTTGTAATTTTAATGTTAGCTAAACAAATATAGAAAATGAAAGGGGCTGAGATTACAAACAAGCCAGCTATACCAAGACGCTTATTTTTCAGTCTTTAGTAACCATATTTTCAAAATAAAAAAATTATCATTATTTTTCTTGGGAACTATGCACAGTATTTGCATTAGAAATTAACTTGCATGAGTATAAAGTATTAACAAATGATTATATTAGTCACCTGGTGTTTCTACATTTTATATATCTCTTTAAACAAAATAAATTAATGAGATAAAATATTGAGTTCATCTCTTGAAAGACGGTCTTTCCATAAGTCACGAAAGACCAAGGTTTAAACTGTAAATTAGAAGAAATGATGATAAAATTTTTGGGTTGCATTAACCGAGTCATAAATTTTATAAATACGGCACGTTGCATATAAATTTTTAATATTGCAACTAAAACTTTTAAACTTTTTTATCTAAATTAAATTCCGTCTTTCCATAAATTTATGGAAAGATGATTTTGCCTAAAATCTTTCTTATGTATTATTGTTAGAGTTAGACTCCCACATTGGTGGTTGACAGTCATATAACTCAACATATAAGATCATGACTTCCCCCTACATTGTACCAATTGTTAGAGTTAGAGCCTCACATTGGTGGTTGACAGTCATATAACTCAATATGTAAGATCATGACTTCTCTCTACATAGTACCAATTGGTTTTATGATAGGGGCTCATGATTCTAATTTGGTATCAGTGCCTAATGTTGGCCCGTTGCCCCTTTCTGTCCATGTTTGTGCGATAATGTCATGTCACTGCACGTGAGGGGGCGTGTTAGAGTTAGAGTCTCACATTTGTGGTTGACAGTCATGTACCTCAATATATAAGATCATGACTTCCCCCTATATATTACCAATTGGTTTTATGATAGGTGTCCTTAATTCTAATAATTATTAATTAAATCGACAAAAAAATGGTACTCGAAAAAGGAGTTGAATTAATAGGTGCAAATATGAAGGTGGACATAGGAAGAAGAACAAGGTCCAAACACGCACAACAATCAAAGGTCGGCAGCTAATTAGCACTGCAAGAATATTCTGACTTTTAAAAACAAATTTCAATTTGACGTACTAAAATATATTCTGAATCCTTGGTTTGAACATTTTCTTGTCCTCCTTGCAAAAGATAAAAGGAATAATGTTATATACCAACTTACGTGCTACGGAGATTTCAAATCTTATACTCCAACTTAATTGGGATGGAGTCTAATAAAAATTGAGATATACCAATTGCATGGAGTCTAATTCAAATTTTTAAAAATATTTTAACTGTCGATGCGATGTTTGGAAATCCAAACTATTTGTTAATAAGATTGAGCAATAGTCTACATTCAAATTCTCTATACACCATGCTATTAGATGATCTCATCTACACAAAGGTATTGGCTAGATATAATTGTTCATATTAGTAGTGTGAGAGCCGATTAGAATGGTACATATAAGCTAAGTGGTCTTGTTTAGCAATGTCGACCTGAAACCACCAAACAAAATGCATTGACTCGAGACAATATCTCGGCCACCTCAACCTGGCCACGATAACATGCATCAAACAAAATTCACAAAAATTGATCAATCCATACTTTTTAACAACACCGGGGCAATAAAAAAAAGTACAGTTCCCCAACTAAAATTCTCGTCAATCTTATTTACCCATTTAAATCCTTTCACTAAACTATGAGATCACTTAACCATAGTTTCGATTGCCAGAAATATTTTTCTCCAAGTGTATAGAAGTCGCTTATAGTGCACAGAATTGTTTCTAACCGAGTCCGGACTGCCAAATAAATGGGCGATTGGCAAGTTAAACTGAATAGTAGGTCTAGTTGGCCAAAACAACCTAACATATTTTATTCTACTAATCTAATTTTAATTCTCACAATATAATCGTCAGAAGTCTGTTGTTCAAATTACTTTGACTCAAATTTCTCCGAACCATTTTTAATTAACAGATGAAAATCAATCAAGTTTTGTCAGATCGTTTTACTGGAAAAATGGTTGGCGAGAGAAAATAAAATTTGACAGAGACACTTTTAAGCTAATGCTTTTAAAAACATCATAAATGTTACCGTTTTGAATGTGGGAAAAAAACACATAATGAAAGGAAAAGAAAATGAAAAGAAAAAAATAATTTATAATAAAGAAACAAAAAGACTAAAAGAGAAGAGTCCGTCTCTTGAAAGACGGTCTTTCCATAAGTTATGGAAAAACCAAGGTTTAAAGTGTAAATTAGAAGAAATTAAGATAAAATTTTCGGGTTGTATGAACCGGGTTATAA
>JAULKM010063582.1:0-12223 GCA_032355605.1 Rubia tinctorum | reverse complement strand
GTATCAAAATAAGCTCACATGTAAGTCTTCAAATCTTCAAAGATAGTCTTCCAACAATTCCCTTGTTACACAAAATCCTCGAGAATAGTAATAAAAGCACAAAGTTGCTCTTAACTCGCCTTATAGAATTTCAACACAAATTTCCACACATAGAGCACAAAAGTGAATCCAAAATGTCCCAAAATAACCGTATAAAATGGACACACCAAAGACACTATGATTTGTTTAGGGTTTTCAGGTGAAGCTAATGGTCTACCTTTATCAATTCAACATCTAGTTCCCATCTATTGTTGGAAAGGTACAAATATAAGTTTGGTGTTGTTTTTTTAATTTGATTAGGTTATGAATGACAAACCCTTTTTTAATTTCTTCGTAAGATATATGTAGATGTAGTGTGCTATTATGATCCACTTATAGTTTCCTATTTAGTATTTTGTTCCATTGTGTTAGAGTGATTTCCAAGTGGAATAAATTGATTGTCCCTAGAAACTATAATGTCAAGGAAAATGCCTCACGACAAGAACCGGAGAAGTAGAGATGAACAAACAACCCATTCTTGAGGATCACGACACTCGCTGGAAGAAGTGGAGATGAACCAACAATTCATTCTTGATCACGACACCACCTTCTAGATGATAATGTTGACTCTATCAAAGGTCGGGGGAATAATAGTGATGAGGGATTGGACCTAATACAAATCAAGGGGTGATTATCTTTCCATGTTGCAAAATTCTATTTAGTCATCAGTTATTGTAATTATATGTTACTAATCTAAATTGTATTTAGTAGTACAAAAAACATGCATATACATTGGGATGCAGCTATTACATAATGGTATACACAGAAGAGTGTGCCACACATGTGTGTGACGATTACTTAGAGATTGAAGAAGTTATTTTTTATGATAAGTATTTCAAGAATTTTTTATAGCAATGTAACCTGTCGTCCCAATTCTTATTTGATAACTTTGGTTGTTTCACAGATTTTTCCCAAAGTTGTCAAGCTTTATTCACAAGATGACATCAAGCTCTAGAAATTTCTTGACTAGGTATCTCGTGTACTCATGCTCCTCTTCAATTGGGAATCCCAATGTAGTATTATGAGAAACTAGTATTTTGATGACTTTGTTGTGCGGAATATATTTTTAATGATGGCTTCTTTTCCTATCTATAGATTGTTGCATTGCTAGTATAGTCTATAGATTTTTAATATCTGGTGTCATCATCACTTGTATTTTGTACAATTTGGATCAGTTTGTATAGGCTTTTGAAAAGCCAGTTCGTAATGAAATTTATGTTTTTTACTATAGTGTCCAATCGTAGTTCCGAGTGAAGAACCAACATTTGTTCATATATACATAGACCTGATTCCAGGTTCCTCCATCGGGACATTACGAGCAGAAATAGTTTCAGACTCGAAACTGTGTCGCTAGAAAATGCATCCATGGCATCAATAGACAAGCGTCATTCTAGAATTTCTCCTAGAGGAGGAATGAATCGTGAAGGCCTGAAAACATTCCGCGCTCGTAACAGCATTTCTCCTGCTGCCATTTGAGCAATAGTTCCACACTCGGAACTTAAAAATTAATTCCTAAATCGGAACCATAAACACTATGCGATGGTCGGATAGTCAGTTCCACACTCAAAACTGCACCGATAGTCCGACTGTCGGATTATATGTTCCGATGATAGAACTAATTAAAGGCGGTTCCTGAAAAGGATCAAAGGCAGTTGATAACCTCTTTTGATCCTTTTCATTCAAAGGTAGATTTCGGAACCACCTTTAATTTCAGAGGATCAAAGTCATGGTTAGAGAAGTCATTCCCAAAGTGACTTCTCTGGTCCAATAGAACCGCCGTTAATAGGCCTAGTTTCCACTAGTGCAAATACCAAATCACGAATACAAATATAAACCCCAAGTTAAATGACTACTCCCTAAGCGTTGAACCCAAATATTTCATTAGATTCAATGCCCTTCAAAAAATGAGAAGAAAAGAAATTAGAAAGAAGGGTTAATCCCTTTCTCTCTCTACCTATTCTTAGGAGAATGAAGATAAAATGAACCAAAATTAAACCCAAATAGACATATTATCCTATTTATAGTAGTAGGGAATTCGGCTTTGAAAAAGTACCCAAATGAGGCAAAAACCCTTAGCAGCCGTAGTTGACACAGGCTGTACCGGCTGGCACGGTCGTGCCGGCTGGGTCCGGAATAGACCGTGCTGGCCGGCATGGACTGCCAAATGGGAGCCCATTTTGGCCTTTATGATGCTTGCACCTGCATTGTTTGGCACTAGCTGTTGGCTGGAAGCTCTTCTTCATAAGTTGAATGGCACGGGCCATGTAAAATCCTTGGTGGGAGTCTATTTCTAAGCAAAACAATGTTGCGGTCGTGTCAATATTCACACCCCATAGGCTGGTCATAAAATTTTGAAATAAAATGACTTGAGTTGTGTTAAAGGGCATGGTCTGTGTCTATACTTATCCTCACGAAGGTTCAGGTTGACACGGACTGTGTCCGAACAAATGGCTTATGCTGAGGGGTTGTGGTATGGCCCATGCTAAGAACCCCTGGCACAGTCATGTTGGTTGGCATGGTCATGTTGGCTGGTGCGGCGGTGCAAAAAAGACAAAATTTGGCTCCCTTCTTTTTCCTGCTTGATTCCATCTCTTACCACGTTTTGATTTGTGACCTTCTGTCTACTACCATCCTTACGAATGGCCTTCAAATATGTACTACCACCGTTGCGGATGACCTTCTACAAGATTAAGCCAAAGTGCTCATAAGCAACCTACTAGTATGCTCAGAAAAGAAGATCTAGGTTCTCGTGAGGACAAAGTGTCCATTAGATCTAATTAAGTCTATAAAACTCGGGATTTAGATAAGAAAACCAAAAATAGTCATCTAAACCCTTTGTAATTTAAACCTAACTAAAACTAGCAATCAACCAGACAAAACATAATAACAAATGTTTCAAATGCATCGGTTAACACATGCATTTAGGTGCAGATCAGAAGTCTACAAAACTTTGGATTTAGACAAGAAAACGAACCATGGCTATATAAACCTCTTGTAATGTAAACCCAACTAAACCTAAAATTCAACTAACCAAAACATACTAAAAATGTGCTAAATGCATAGGTTAATACATGCTTTTAGGTGCAAATAAATTGCATCATGCACGAATAACCAATATTTTTAATAACAAATACAATAATTATACCAAATTCCTAGACATTTAACCAAACAATGCATATCCTAGGGTTAATTAAGAAAGATCTACGTTCATGACTTTCCCATTAGTGCTACCTTAGCATAAACATGACAAAGATCGACACTATCACATTCATCTAGAAATATTAACATCATCAACACAGTTAGAAGTTCTAATTCCATGTTCTTGGATTTTATGCCAAAAATGAGAGGAAATTGTACACTTTCCTAAATTCCTAACATGTTAAAACAAACATTTCATATTCTAAAATTTCCAATAAAATTAATGAAGCTAGATAACACATTTAAAGCACATCAAATGCATATTAATTAAGAGCTATAAATAGAGTTTAAGAAGTTCTCACCACATGAGTTTGGAAGTTTTAATAAATTTCTCCCAAGAAGAAAACTAACCTAGATAATCAAAACCCATAACACAGAACAAAAATCTGCACGGAAACAAGAAGAAATTGAAGGAAAAGTGGAAAAAACAAGGGTTTTAGAGTCCCTGGGTCGGGACAAGAGAGCTAAGGAATGAGTGGATATAGTGTTGTTTATAGAACAAGAAAAATTAGTGTATAAAACTAAGTTTCAGAGTGCCTGTCTTGACCCGTGACAAATCCCTCGTGGCTTGTGATAGAGTGCAGTCTAGCTCTCAGCTTTTTTTTGTTTTGCTTCCCTCAGGTGAACTGTTGATCCATTTTTGGAGTTCTTGTAGTTTTCTTCATAGTAATCACGAAGACAAATCCAATGATAATATCAATGGATACCAATTCATCTCAGTTCATTCTCAAAACTCAGCTTCAAAACATGGATCATTCTTCACCCTCAACTTTGCTTTACTTCACTTTATCTTCTACCAATTTTTAAGTGGTCTTCTTTCTTCTACCATTCCTGTGAATGGCCTTCTTCAATCTTTTACCATCCTTACGAGTGGACTTCTTCATGATGGTCTCCAAATAAGCTCACAAAACATATATGAATCAACCAAATCATAAAGGTAGAACACATTAGACACAACATGATTATAAACAAGGGAAATGAGGGAAAATAGCCACACGGGGTGATTCTAAACCTCTAATTTTTAAAACACCTAATAATCTAACTAACCACCAATAAAACAAGCTAAAAAGGGATGTTAATTGTACTAAGAAAGCATCAAAATCACGCCTCATCAACTACCCCACACTTAGGCCCTTACTCATCCTTGAGTAAGAACAAGCTAAGATCTTAGGTGATTGCTAAGATATGTTTTCCCAAGAGCACAACTAGTACATTATTCCCAGAACTACCTTAACCCAAACATAAGAGATTGTCAGCCCTCGCATCCCGACTTTAGGAGTCCTAAACCATCAAAACTACAATATCATGCCATAATAAGAATGAGGTATAAACATCCAAATAAATTCAAGAAGATAGCTTACTCTATCCAAAAATTCCATAAAAGGGTAAAAGCAAGAGAAAAGTTTGCATATTTCCATTTCTCTCAATTCTCTCATTTTGCCTAGGAGCCCTCTAGGGTTTTCATCATAGCCGCTATTTTCTTTAAAAACTAATACCTAACCTTTTTCCACACCATAAAGCCTCTCATTTTTTTCATAGGTCGTCCTTTCAGGTTTTTGACATAGTTGGACCCCCCAATCTTGCCTAAGTTGCCTTCCCGGGTTTTCAACTTAACGAGAATATTTTATGTACTTTTTTCAAACAAAAAAAATCAAAGTAGAGCATATGCACACTACAATACAATAAAATAAGATACATTTCTCTCTCCCACACTTAAAACACACATTGTCCTCAATGTGAACTAAAGGAAATGACAAAGAAATAAGGGAAAAGAAAACACTCACAACTAGGACCTTAAAGATCATTCCCAGTGGTAGGAGTTCTCACTCCTCAATGAATATTATATCCTTCATGTTCTCGAACTCCATCCAATATGCAACCTCGACCCATCCACTACAAATCCATAACTATGCAAGTCTCTATCAACACCCACAAAAAGAAACAACTAGTAGTACTCCTAGATGGTGGTTTTACCGGTAGATTGTGGTGGTATTTTGTTGTTTTGGGTAAGAGTTTTGAGAACATGGTTGAGAAATTATTTTTTTCAATAGAAGAAAACACTACCCTAACTTAAAAGCTTGGGTTACCTCCCGAGAAGCTCCATACATTTAAGGTTGTCGACAGGACCCTAATGTTATCCATATGGTGAAGGTTTGAACCTCTTTACCATGAGTTTCCAAAAGTAAAGACGTGGGGGTAGGACTCCTCTAAGGAAAGGATGTTTAAGAGGTGGAGTTTGTATTAAAGGAGATGGGTGGTTTGGAAGTTTGGCATATTCATTTTACTCCATTATGTCTCCTTTAGGAATTTCAAAAATGGTGGAGTTGGTTTAACAGGTGTGGGTAGGGGTGATGATGGCAAGACTAGTGAATGTAGCACAATCACCTCTTCCTCAACTTTTTTGTCTTGAACCACCAACTCCTCAACCCCTTGGAACTCAAATTCATTTCTCTAGGTGACCTCACTCATTTTATCTTCGAGTTCAACTAAAGATGGTGTATCTTCAAAATATTGAGCTTCCATTAGGATCACCGCTTCCATTATATCGCTCATATACCCCTCCAAAGCCTTGAGTCTTGAGAAGATTCGAGTTTCCGATTCCTCATTAGTTTTGGCCAAGTTGGTCAAGTTTGTTATTGCATCTATGATCTCTACATGTGTCAAACTTGAACCTCTCCTTGTGCTTGGTTTTGGGGCATGGTATAAGGTGGTGAAGGCCAATCATATTGCTCGTATTTTTGGTTTTTCGATGCACTATCACACAAATCTGTATTACCACTCTACTCCGGATTGTAAGGATCGTAGTATAGATACCATTCTTCAGCTCTTTGATTTTGAAACCCAACTACTCCAACCTCTTTATAGCACTCTTTATAATACCCTTGGTTTTGGAAGCCAACTGTTCTTTTCTCCTCGTAGTGCTCATCTATCAACCAATAGCAAAACTCGGTAGGATGGTCGGAATGACAGTTCCCACAAAACCTTCCTTGTTGAGCCTCTGTTCTCATCATGAGATCCCTCAAGGTGAGATCTTCCATTTTTTTCTAAACTTTAGAATCATAGTGCAAGGATTCTCAGTAAAAATTCACCAAGAACTCGAGCAATACCTACTCCAAACAAAATCAAACAAAAAAAAGAAGAACAAATAATTTGGATTGTAGTGCAAAGGTTCTCGGTTCTTGGAACGAGTGCGTTACATAAACTAAGAACAAAGGCAATAAATCTCAAAGCTAACAAAAAATGAACTAAAAACCAAATAAAACAAACTAGCACTTATTCACACATATATGCCCAAACACTAAAAATATACGCCTCTTCCCCGACAGCGGTGCCAAAATTTAGGAAGTCATCGCCGTACCTCTCAAATATAAAATTTATAAGCCCTAAATGTTTCCTAAATACAACTAAGTAGATAGTGGAAAATTGGGGTCGCCAACGAAGAAGAGGGATTTTCTTAAGAGTTCATGCATATAAGTGTGGATATAAGCATATGTATATATATTGAAATTAAAGATGGGGGTTTTGGTTTCGATTTCCTATGTTATGAATTAAAAAACAAGACAACTAGCAATAAAGATGACTTTGATAATCATACAACAAACTAAGAAATGGGGATAAAAACACAAGTAACAAAGCCTTGGGCGCGATTGATTTCCACTTCCAAGCCTCTCATAAATCTTAGAAATAATCACTCATTTACTCATCTTGATTACCTATTGTGAATGCTACCACTTCCATTTTGAAGATAAATATTTCTTTCTTCTTAAGAGTAATTCACAACAGCATTCAACGGTTATTTGTAAACCTCACCAACGATCACTTTAGATTTAAAAAAAATGCCAAAAGTTATTTCATCAATGGAATCATGTGCAAATAACCAATATATTTGATAACAACTACAAGCATTCTACCAAATTCCTAGTCATTTAACCAAAGAATGCATTTCCTAGGGTTAATTAAGAAAGATCGACATTCAAGACTTTCCCATTAGTTCCACCTTAGGATAAACACGACAAAGATCAACACTATCACATTCATGTAGTAATTTTAATATCATCAATACAATTAGAGGTTCTAATTCCATGTTCTTGGGTTTCATGGCAAAAAGAGAGCAAATTGTACACTTTCCTAAATTCCTGACATGCTATCATATAAACATATCATATTCTCTAACTTCTAATCACATAAATGAAGCTAGATAACTCATTTAAAGTATAAAAAATGCATAATATTTAGGAGATCTAAATAGAGTTTAAGATATTCTCACCACATGGCCTTGGAAAATTTAATCGATTGCTCCCAAAACACATAACGTAGAACAAAAATCTACAAAGAAAAAAGAACAAATTGAAGGAAAAGTGGAAAACTAGGGTTTTGGAACCCTCAAGTCAGGCCAAGAGAGCTAAGCAATGAATGGGAGAAGTGATATTTCTAGTACAAGAAAAAAAGGGATTAATAAGTTGTAGAGCGCATGCCGCGACCCATGACAAATCCAACAGAGTGTAGTTTTTTGCCTATCTCGGGTGAACCGTTGATCCATTTATCGAGTTCTTGTAGTTGATTATAGTAATCACGAAGACGAATCCAATGATGACATCAATGGATACCAATTCTTCTCGGAACATTTTTAGAAATCGGTTCCAAAACTTGGATCATTCTTCATCCTCTACTTTGATTTCCTTCTTCACTTTATCTTCTACCACTTTGTAAGTGGTCTTTCTTCTTCTATCATTCTTGTGAATGGCCTTCTTCAATCTTCTATCATCCTTACGAATGGCCTTTTTCATGATGGTCCCCAATTAAGCTCAAAAACAAATATGAATCGATTAAATCACAAAGGTAGAACTCATAAGACACCACATTCTTACAAATTGGGGAAATAAGGGAAAATAACCACAAAGGGTTATTCTAAACCACTATTTTGTAAAACACCTAATAATCTAACTAACCACCAATAAAACAAGCTAAAATGGGATGTTAATTGTACTAAGAAAATAGCAAAATCACATCTCACCACGTTCCGAGGAATATGGCATACACACTATCTGTTCACCATGCATGAAGATATCAGTTATGCCCTCCCCTTCAACACAGTGAATAATCAGTTTTTTTTTCTTCTCAAACTCCGTAAACCCCCTCTAATAGGCTGACAAGAGACCCATTAATACCAGTTCGGGGAAATGCTCTTTTACAATTGTCATCTAAGCTCGAAGACAAATCAACAAAGGTGGACAAGGTATCAGCTGTCAAGGCCATAACCAACGATACAACTACAGGTTGTGGGCCAATAAAAGTCTCACTCAAAACCTTGAGTTCTACCTTACTCCGATGAGCAGGGACAAACCGAGAAAATTCAATTCTAGAATGGCCTATATCAGGAAATGAAATTCAAAAAAGCATTAATAAATGAATGGATAAAAAACCCTAGAACCCACGGGAAGACCTGTAACAAACACAATGCCAGCACCAACCCCGAGAAAAAACCCCACGTACATAAGGGGAAGAGACACTAGTAGAGAGTGTTCAATTAAAGGCAGCAATGGAAGGCGTTTACTCAAAATCCGCTAAAAACTGCCTTGAAATAGACCTTACAAACTTGAAAACCTTGATTCGGACCCGGCCAATAAAATTTAAGGCGGTTTGTGAATAACTCCCTTTAATAAGGGCTAATTAAAGGCACTTACGTCAAACCTCCTTTAAAATTTATCCCTTCAGAACTCGGAAGAGGGATCCAAGGCTACTTACAAGCTTGTAAAACTTAGGGGTTACCTCATACAAAGAGCATATTTGATTTCTTATGTCGTAAAATGCTTGTTTCCTATTTCTCAGTTCGGAAACGGTTCTCTTGAACACTAAGTAGTTAGAAACTTGTTTCCGAGTTCGGAAACTAACCTATACATAAAAATAAAAAACATGCCGAATCATTAAATGCTCCAAATCCCTAAAAAAATTTGAAAAAATAGCTCCATTTTCTTTCACGTTGACAAAGAAGTGATTTCATACTTGAAAGTGCATCATTTTCCATTGAAGAAGGTTAGTTTTTCAAAATTATGTACTTGAAAATCTTGAATTATTACAAGGTGTATTTATTTATATATATAGATATATATTCAATTAGGGTTTGAGATTAGTTGGGGTCATGATTATTGTTGATTGAATCCTCATGGGTTTTATTGTAATTTAATTTTAGGATAATGGATCGAGATGAACTCATTGGTAATGATCTTAGAAAATCACTCGAGTACATGTCAATGGTTGAATCATTTATTTCGTTAGCGTTTGAAGATGCTTCTAAAAATGGTGTGGTGCGAGCATGATTCATGTGTAAATATTTTAGAAATGATGTGTATTTAGGGCAGAAGAAGTTGCGGGGACATATCATAGTGAGGGGTTTCCAAACAAGCTACACTTTTGGGTATGGCAAGGCAAAGTTAGGGAAGTCTCTCATACGATTGAATTGGAGGACACGAAGGTGGGGGATGAATTAGATGGCAATGTGGAGTTTGATGAAATGGTGAAAGATATTGCAAGGGAGTTCAAAGGTAAATCAGAGTCGTTACAAGTTTTTATAGACGAAAAAAGATGCATTTGTACAATTGTTCGAAAACACTCGATTTTGAGTGCGACTTTGAGAATGATAAGTTTGAAGGAAAAATTTGGATGGAAAATAAATCAATGACCGAGGCTCTCGAGTTGTTTAGGGATTTGCTTTTTAAAGGTAATCTAATGCCACATAGGTTTTATATGGGAAAAAAAGTTCTATACCTGATAGGATTGGAATTGCAAAAAATCCATGCATACCCTATTCTTTGTATGTTGTATAGGGGGAATGTAGATAAATATCGAGAAAATTGTCGGGTATGTTGCGAGTCTTGGTACTAGTTGAAGAGAGGTGAGATTTCCTTTGGTGTGGAAATTCCATCTACAGCTAGAGGAAGACACCGAAAAAAGTGTTATGATACCTCCCTATCATTCCCCATCTGAAGAAGTAATTTGCGTAGAGAAGATGCAAAGTTGTTACGTTAGTATGCAGATAGGGTCGGACTGGCGGATGATGTGTTAAGACATACTTCGCACAGCGAGAATAGGAAGAAAGTCAATGCTCTATACCCAGAGTTTGGAAATGAGTCCCGACATTTGTGGTTGAGCTTGTGTACAGGTGGTTTGAATCCTTTTGGTAATATGAGTAGCAGACATATCTCTTAGCCTATTATGTTGGCCATTTACAACCTTCTGTCCTTGTTGACCATGAAACATAATTGTGTGTTGTTGTTTTTGATGATATCCAACCCAAAACAACCTGGTAACGATATTGATGTTAATCTTTATCCTCTTGTGGAGGATATGTTAACTTTTTTAATGATGGTGTTCGGAACGTATGATGGTTTGGTTGAAGATTTATTCAATTTATAAACGATGTTTTTTCGCACCATTAATGATTTCCCTATACATGAAAATTTGTTTTGTATTTTGTGAAAGGCCACTTACCTTTCCCCATTTGTGAGCAGGATACTAATTTTTTTCAATTGAAGCACGGTTGTAAAACTGTTTATCAGGGCCACGGGAGGTTTCTTCCAGAGAGGCACCCATGGCATTTGGCAAAAAAATGGTTCAATGGGAAAGTGGAGCCATGAGGAGCACCGGTGCCACAAACAGGTACACAGATTCATGAAAGTGTTAAGAACTTGCCCAATGACTTTGGGAAGAAGAAATGAAAATCCACCGTGCACAGAAGTTGGAAGAAATACTCAATTTTTTAAAACTACCACATTGGGAGTTATAAATTGTCTGGATGTTATGCACATTGAGAATAATGTTTGTGATTCTTTGGTTGGGACGTTATTAAATACCCTCGGGAAAACAAATGACAGGTTAAAGCCTAGGCTTAATTTGGTGGAGATGAGAATTCGAAATAATCTAGGGCTACTAACTTCCATTGATGATTGTTATTTGCCCCATGCATACTATTCGATGTTGCAGTCGAAGAAGAAATATTTTTTGAGACCCTTAGAAGTGTGAAGGTACCAGGTACGTATTCGTCCAACATTAGCCCTTGTTTGTCAGTCGTTGAGTTGAGGTTGGTTGGGTTAGGTCACATGATTGTCACAATCCAATACCGTAATTGAATGCCATTGCTATTTGATCTTCATTTCCATCCCATGTAAGATTTTGCATAACATAACTTTGTTTGTTCTTCAAGTCTATTTGTTGCAAAAGTATTAGTGTTTCGAAGTTGGATAGGGTGCAAGTAATGATTGTTGAAGTTTTGCGCCGTTTGGAAATGTATTTCCCATCCTTATCTTTTGACATTATGATCCACTTGATCGTCCATTTGGTGCGGGATATTAAGATATTTGGTCCCAGTGGCGGAACTTAGGAGGGACCAGGAGGTGCTTGGTCCCCGCCAACTTTTTTTTACCATTGGAATTTCGAATTTTTCTAGTGTTTTGTCTGTTTTTGTATGGAAAAAAAAGGTTGTGGTTCCCTCCAAAATAATACTTACAGCAGAACATACGTTGAATATTTTATAAATGCAGCACACAAATTAAGGTTTAAAAAGTAGTTTAAAATATTTGGATTCTTAGTTTTTTAATTCTAGAATTCAAGAAGAGATATAATTACTTTTCATAAAATTTTATCTTTAATATTTAATCAAGTTATACTTGGATAAGGTTTTAACCAGAAATAATGTTTATCGACAACAATATTATTCTTTTCGTAGCACTGTAAATGCCCGACAATAAGATGCATGCCATTTTACAAATTAACAGAGAAAACAATGCTTAGTCATTGGTACTGAAGAATTACTGTTTTAAGAAATCGTACTAATGTTACTTTTGTGCCTATCCATACAATAAATGTTGTCATATTTTTATCTTTAAATATTTAACGTGTCTCAAATTTTGTATTTTCTCTAGCACTAGTTTGTCTTTATTATTTTATTTTT
>JAULKM010063572.1:0-12224 GCA_032355605.1 Rubia tinctorum | reverse complement strand
CTGTATAATGGGCAGTGTTTTGGGCCGTTGATTATTGGAGCTAAGAATTTGAAAACTCTTAAGTTGTTTAGATGCTCAGGGGATTGGGATAAGCTTCTTGAAGTGATTGCGGATAGAGTAAACGGGTTGGTGGAGGTCCATTTAGAGAGGCTCCAGGTATCTGATGCCGGGCTTTCAGCCATTTCGAATTGTGCCAATCTTGAAATCTTGCATTTGGTTAAAACCTCTGACTGTACAAATGATGGGTTGAAGTTGATAGCTGAAAAATGTAGGCTTTTGAGGAAGCTTCATATCTATGGATGGAAGACAAATCGTATTGGTGATGAAGGGCTGATTGCTGTGGCGCAGAATTGCCCGAATTTGCAGGAGCTTGTGCTCATTGGGGTGAATCCCACTAGGTTGAGTTTGGAGAAATTGGCTAAAGGCTGTCCTAATCTGGAGAGATTGGCACTATGTGCAAGTGAGACTGTTGGCGATGCAGAGATTTCTTGCATTGCTCAGAACTGTGTTGCGTTGAAGAAGCTTTGCATAAAGAGTTGTCCTGTGTCTGATCATGGTATGGAGGCATTGGCCGGAGGATGTCCTAACTTGGTTAAAGTAAAGGTCAAGAAGTGTAGGGCGGTGACTTCTGAAGGGGCGGATTGGTTGAGGGCAAGCAGGGTGGCGCTGGCTGTGAATCTGGACGCTGCTGAACTGGAAAATGCAGATGCCGCAGCTAGTGATAGTGGCGCTGTTGTAGAGAATTCTCCTGTCGGTGGCTTAGTTGATAGAGCTAATCTCGTCTCTAGCAGTAATGGGAGGTCTTCTTTTAAGGCAAGGTTGTTGACAGGGAGGACGATGGTTGCTTGCACATTCAGGAGGTGGTCAAGCTTCGGCAGTGGCAGTACTAGGTCGAGAAGCAATTAGGAAACTAGTTTGAACAGATTATCAGACTCGAGAGTGGAAACTGGATAGGAAAGGACACTCTCAGCGGCCTGTTTACAGTATTCTTGTGTGTATTTGCTCAATCGTGTTTTCCTGTGTTTGTGTGCTTTTATATGCCTTTTGAGATTATCAATCTCAACGATTGGAATAATTTACCTGAGTGCTCATACTTTACTATGGATTCCTTTGGTTGTCTTTCTGAAATCTGGCTAATCATGCTGCGATTCCTGTTTTCACACGATCACTGTAGTATGCTGATCGATATGATGAACTTTTCCGTTTGTTTTGAAGACATTTCTTGCTAGGAGTAAATTTGCTTGCCATGAATATTTATAGTGTCTACCATCGTTGTCATTTAGTTGGATATTGCGAAGGTTTGCTTTTGGTTCATAGTTGAATAGCGTTGCTGTTGAAATCTGATCATTTCTGATTGGTAAAAGAAGCCTGTTCGTTGAATGGGTGTTGGTATTTTTACCCCTAAAGTTGCCTTAGAGTTAGAGTTAGCAGTAATTTTGGTTCCTTGGCGCTGGAATGGAATAATAGTTACAGACTTTCAGAAGTTTGACTTCTACAGGTGTACTAGTATCCATTTTGGTTCAATTTAGGTGACAATTGGTATAAAGGTCTTTCAATGGGTAGATATGGGTTTGGCCAGGAACGAAGAACTTAGGAATGAAAGATTGAAGACCTGTAAACCAAGTTTAAGATTTCAAACCCTCCCAACCAAACAAATCCTTTTACCTATCATTACATTCCACCATTACCAACCCACAAACCTTAAGCCACCTTAATATCTAGTATTTGGCTTGCTGAGAGGTTCGAGTTTTCTGACTGGCCAGCTTTAAGCAGTGTTGAATAATTGAATCCTTCTGTTAGTAGTTGTTTAAAGGGTTTACACTTGTGAAGAAGATAATAGCAGCCAAAAACTATGATGCTGATGCCTAATTGAGCAAATTAGGGCCATGCGAAAAGGCTGAGAAGGGTTAGTAGATGGTACAGTTTCAAAGGCAAATCCTCGTGGTCCTATGCACAAGAACCTTGCCTTGATCACGGCATTCTTGTAGATCCATGCAGAAGAACTTTGTTTCGACCACTAATTTGGTTGCAACTGAGCAGGTGCAGGGAATTAAAGAGCCGATCCCTCAATTTGTGTTCGATTGACACACTTTCTTGAACGCTAGCTAAGCTAATAGTTTGGGTTTTCCTTTTAGGGATGCTTGTGTTTTTAGGGAGTGCATAGAATTGGCCGCAACGAAGTGCCATGTAGAATAGGCCTACATGGTGGAGATGAGCGACAAGGGTTGGATTGCACAAACAAAAGAAGACCTGTACTGAGTCCATCAATACTGATGTTTCTTTCTCGAAATTCCATTCTCGGCAGAAAACTGAAATGTTTGTCCTACCTTATGAGCACCCGAGTACATACATAAGACACGCGACTGCCTCAAGTATAATCTAGAACTGTAGGTAGCATATGTTACAGATTTAATGGCATCCAGAGGGCATGATCTGTAAAAGAGAGAACTTTTCTAGTATGTATAGAAGAAATGTCATTTCTATCTAGAGGAGAGTGATCATAAAAGTAGAGTGAAGAGACTGAAGTTGCGAAAATCTTGTAGTGGTGCTACAATGTTCACAACAGGAGAATGATCGTAAATGGACAAATTTTGTAGTAGCTCTAATCAGATTTCTTCTCCTTCTTCTTCGGTTGTGCGTTCCAGTACAGGAGTATCTGACTCAGAATTGTGCCATTCATCAAAATCCCAATTGCGGAGCCCATAACAACTACAGAAAATCAGTACGTTAAAAGAGAATCGAAGGTAGAAAAAACACAGGACAACAAAATCTACCAGCTGAATGATAAGGAAACAGATGAATCACAAAGGGTTGATGATAAAACAAGCAAACAAGAACAAAAAAGATGAAAAGTCGAGGAATACATACCACTCATTGGAGCCTTTTCTTGTAAGCTAGTGAAAACTCGAACTGCAAACATAAAAGAGAGAATCACCAACATATTCATCATGGACACTACAATATAGTCAGAATAGCACATCTACAAAACAATATTTACCCCCAGAACCAGCAAAATTCATTAAAGAGGTCAAAAAGCTGAGCTCCCCAGTACTGCCATTCTGCAATGTATAAAACAAACCATCACTATTTAGAACTAAAGAAGTCATAATGCTGGTTGAAATTACCAGGATGCAAAAGATGTACATGCCAATTTTTTTATCCATTTGGATATCAACTAGCATACTTAAAATTGCAATAAAGCCAGAATAACACGTGAAAGTTAAGAGATGTCTGTCTTCAAGGTTAAATTGAATTGGCATTAGAATTTTCCTCACACGATCAGAGGCCTTTTGACAGGCAGTCCATTAGCATCTTGAAACAGCACATACTTATTCAGAACAGAAAGAGGTTTCAAACTCTCATACCAAAAATTAATTCACGTAGTATACCTTTTTCCGATAGCACCATAACTGATCAGAAGTTACTATAAGAATTATTCAGACCATTTTATTTCGCAGCATAGCTAACAATTAAGACACAGTGGAGTACAAATATTGTAATGCCAGAAGACCACCACCCTGGCTTGAAATCTAAAACAAATTCACAACTTTTGCAAAAAATTCAAAGCGGGAGAATAAAAAAGTGTCTATAATACAATAACAGATGATGAATCAAATCATACTGCACGGGAACAAAAATTTCAAAACGTAGAGTTCACCTTGAAATTCTCTATAATCTGTGGGACCCTTGCAAAGAAGAAAATTGCATGCTGAGATGCCTGAAATAAAGCATACAAATAAAAAGAAGGCTTCAGATAAGAATTTTAATTGGAATCCAGGCTTGTCAAAGGAGTAGGGTGATTTTAAGGAGGCAAAATACTTTAAAAAAAATCTTTTATACAATTAAGAATGCTATAGCAAGAACCAAAAACTTTTTGGAAAAGAGGAAAAGATGCCACTTACATATAGAGCTTCAAAAAGAACGGGATCTATTCGACCAGCTAAAAGAGTTGGTGCTACAGCACAATATCTATGATAGATAAGTGAAGGAAACACCGTGTTGTGAGGATTTATACATGGAATTAAAGTTGTTAAACAAATAAATCTCTAAATCATGAACACAGTGATGAGTAGTGGCATGCAGGATACATGAGTGCTCTTATCCATGTCGAGGTTCCCACGGGCTGAGAAAAATAGTAAACGATGGCAACCAATACTACACCTACAAAAGGGGAAAAAAGGGTCAGTGTCAGAGCCACTTAGCAGATCAGTTAAATATGGGATGTTACCATATTGACAGAATAATCAATTGCCCAAAAAAGGCTACAGTACGATAAATTAAGAGCCAAAAAAACAGAAAACCAAATTGCGCAAGTTTATAATAGCCACATAATTGTTGACGATGAAAGAATTAGACTGCATGTGTACCTTGCATCAAGAGAAAAAACAACTCGCCATAGGCTGAAAAAGGAAGTCCTTTGTGGAGACAATACGCTAAGGCAATGGTATAGCCAATTAGTTCAAGTTCAAAGGCCACAACACTTAGCCCTCTGACGCTTTTGTGAGAAACAATTTTAAGTATCTACATCCAAGGAAGATGAGAATGTCAGTCATTTCAAAAAACACCAAGTCCAAATGATAGCATACGCGCATTCTCACACCAGGACCACAAACAAGGATGTATAGCAACAAGTAAACACATTCACTCTGTCGAACTAACAGGAGAAACAGCATCACACCTTAAATTAAAGAAAAACAACTTCACCTAACTGATTGAACGATCCTATTCTTAGAAGCCAGCCCAAATACAACTACCGCAGCACAAATTGCACTTGCATTATTTATTTGGTCAAAATTCACCAACTTTAACCATAGTATTCCATTCCACTAACATAGTATATAGATAAGAATATTATCCTCCCATATCTTGTTTGATTCATCCTAACTTAGTTTTCACAATAGCAACCTTTTTGTGATTTTTATTTGTGAATTATAGTAAAACAGTTGTCAGTACTCACTGCTTAATCAGAATGCACTCAGAAGCAACTTTTAGGTCAATGTACCAAACACAAAAAAAGGTAAAACACATTCATAAAAATCCGAACTTTAGCATATTCTCCGATACAAGAATCAAAACCCAATACTCATATCAATTGGATCACAGCAAAACGATGATTAAATTCAGCAATTAACAAACACAACGGAAAGACAAGAAAATAAAATTGACCTGAGGGAGCTTGACCGTGGTGGATGCGAGGACAATACAGTACCCCAAAATCTTAGATATCAAAGGAAGCAGACAATCCTTTTCGGGGATTTGGCCATTGCTGAGCGATCCCAAAGCGCAGCTGAAGTCTAACCCCAGAAATTTCGCTTCAGCCATGTTTCAATTGCTTCGTATCTCACAGATCACAGCCTTAATTTTGTCTAAATTTTTTGTTAGGCAGAGATGCAAGAGAAAGGGCTCTTTATCATACATAATTCAATATACTAGTCTTTGTCAAGAATTAATGAAATCCTGACCTCAAAGGCTTTCTTCGATGTGCGGGATCCTAAGCTTATATTCACTACTCCAGAAACATTTTTTTACGCCTGTATTTTTGTGTTAATTCTTAGTTGGCCTCGGATCTTTTTTAAGACGTACACTAGATAACACCCTCGGACGTGAATTTGATTATTAAATAAATAAATATTTTTAATATTATTTATCAGTTGATAAAAATGTTAATAAATATCACTTTAGTAAAATAACGTTATCGTCATCAACATTGCATGCATACGGATTTCATATAATATGAAAAATGATCAAAATTTTGAAGATTTGATTGTAATATCGTGTCATTGCACGGTTTATGATAAAAACAATATTTATTATTATCATACAATATTTTACATTTTTTAAAAAAAATATTTAAATTAGATGATAGTTTTTACTAATTAAACTTTGTGCAATTGAGTTACTAATTAAACTTTCCAATAATTTTTAATATATTGTCATTAATTGATAACATTGTGCTATTTTTTTAAACCAAAAAAGACATTATAGAGAAAGTAATTTTTTATTAAACATACTAGGGAAGACTGAAAAAAACCGTGGTCAATAAATATTGTACTTCGTAAAAGATTGGACATTTCCGACAACACTAATGGCTGAATCATGCACGGTCAAATATAATGATGAGCTCATTTATAATGATAAAAAATTATGTATGTTATATCTAATTTTTTAAAATTGGGGATATTATCAGCAATTCACGATTAATTGATTGAATTAGAAATATATAAAATATAATTTTAAATTTTGATCCAAAATAATATAAATTCATCATCTTAAATAAAAAAATATAGCTTTAAATTACCAACATTTTATAATTATTAATTATACAGATGAAATAAAGTAAAAATTAATGATAATCTAAATTTGATAGTAAAATTAAAATATATACCTTAATGAATTAAATTTTTATGACAAAATCTTGACTAGTTTCCAAATATTAATGGTCAAACATGTTTCTTGAAAACCGTGAAAAAAAAAAGATTCTATGCAGCTTAAGTTGAGACGGAGGGAGTGTTAAAAATTTGACAAAGTCTTGGGAAATACCGTCTTTCCATAGGTATATGGAAAGACATGATTGAATTAGAATTATATAAAGGCAAAAGGTTTTAGTTGCAATATTAAAAACTTATTATGCAACGTGCATAGTTATAAGTTTATGACTCGATTAATGCATTTCAAAATTTTGATTTTGATTTTTTCTAATTAACAATTTAAATCTTGGTATTTCCATAACTTATGGACAGACCACCTTCAAGAGACGGACTCTAAGAAAAATCGCAAATAAAATTTACAAAGGGTTAAATAAATCATTGAAAGTATTTACAAATAAAATCTTTGAGTACTATATTTAATATTTATATAAAGCATTTATACTGATTTTTGTCTCAAAATTTATTAGAAATACTTATATATATAAATAAAAGTTACTCCATCTATTATTCTATATCTTTAACATAATAATTTTAGATATTTTTGTAGGCAAATTAAATTACATGAAAAAAATTGATTGCAATGAGTAAAAATAATAATAAGAAGATGAAAATGATTCACTTATCATCATGAATTGGAGTTTGATAATATTAAAAAGATAAACCGAAATGGAAAGTGTATCAAATTTTAAAATATATATTGTAAAAAATAAGTATCATGAAAGATTTTTCCTAACAAATGGAGATGGAGAATACAAAAAAATGCGCATTCTCATAAATAGGGTATGATTAACTAGTTATTAATTGAAAAGCATTGAAGCATGAGAACGACATTGAAAATGGGAAAGAGATTTGCATTGAAAAATGAGGATTCACTTTATAAAATATTATATTTTCAATTAATTTTAGAAATTGACGTGAAATTATGTGTTAATGCCATGTGGCAAAATTTATGTGTGAATGACATGTAAAAAAAATGGCCTCATTTAATATATATTATAGATTTTAGGACCTCAGGGGTCAACTTATTTTGTTGAAAGTATAATTTAGAGTCCTTCTCAACTCTCAAAAACGATTTTTCCATAAATTATGGAAATATCAAGGATTAAATTGTAAATTTATAGAAATTATCAGAAATTGTAAACTTATAATTACTAAACGTTGCATAGTAAATTTTTAATATTGCAACTAATACATTTTACCTTTCTATAATTCTAATTCAAGTTCGTTTTTCTAATTCTGAGGTCGGGAAGAAGGTCGGTGTTCATTGCCGCTCCACCTAGCCCCAACACTGGCGCACTCTCGCCACCCCCAGATCTGGTGTCAGAGCCATCCATCGGTGGCTGCGTTGCAAAGTAGACGACCGCCCGGAGATGAATGGTAGGCTAAGGCCGGTTTGCAAATGAGATCTGGGCCGCTAGACCAGAACGTGCCACGACTAATCAAATTTCTAGCTCTATTCCGGCGACACTAGCGGTGCACTAGCGAGGCAAGCGGTGTTTCGACGAGGTCTACTGCCTTATGGCGAGGCTTGCCACTTCCGCAATCGATCAAGCAAGGTCAGCAGTTTTTTGGCTGGACCAATGGCGCTTCAAACTCGTTCTGGCGAGATCCTACAATGACAAAAATGTCCTAACAACGAGGTCAACGTAATCTCTAAACCGGTCAATGGCGATGACCGGTCAACAACCACCTGACGGTCAACGGGCGGCGAAGGCATTTAACGGCAGAACAACGAGCTTCTCCCACCTTGGCCCTATTGAAATATCAGGCCTAAAATACATAAAGTGTAATTTTTTCTATTATCCATCCCTAAAATCTGCTCCCATCCCCACGTGTATCTTGTCACTAAACAAAATTCATCGCAATCGGTTGTAGCCATGGTAGCCTTGTGGTGGCTTCAGTGGAGAGTTAACGAGAAAATAGGGGTTTGGTGGTGATGGGTTATGAGCAGCAGTTAAAATTGATTATCCTGGGGCGGGTACATGATCTAATTCACTGAAAATACAAAAAACGATTCTTTCTATATAGCACTAAGTTATCGGCGAACGAAGTTTGTGACGCACAAAGGATTTCCTACTGGCCGTAGTATCACATCTACGGCGGTTAGGGAATAACACTCCTTAGGCAATACATACTTATGGGTTTTAGAAGATTTGAGATGTAGCATGACTTCCCCGTACGAAGATAGGGTTTTAGGTCAACTTGTTTTAGTTATTTTGTGTTTTTCATTTCTAGGTATCTTATTGGTGCTCTCGCGACTCCGGTGAGTTCTAGACGACATGCATCCGCTATTGGAGAAATTCAGCGACAACCTCCAAAAAGGTTCCCAAAATCATAAATACAGAGTTGTGGCAACGTGGTGGGAATTAACACGCCCACCAATTAATAAAATATGGAGGCACGTAGTACCGTTCTGCTTCAAACAAAATGGACGCAGTACCGTTCTGCAACATCCTCAACAAAATACAGAGCTGATGCAACTCGGTGAAGACAAGAAGCTTATAGATATAGATCGAGTAGCAGACTGCCAATATGGCACGTGGACTCCAATCCGGGATTTTCCTAAGGATTGAAAGGTTTCACTTGTGGGAGACTCACCCCACCTTGTGTAAGTCATACGATAGTTTTCTAGTTTAGCAAGATTAGTTATAGTTTTTAGCTAAGGGTTGTGCGACCTAAACCTGACACAATTTGAAATAATTCAGAAATTAATGAGAATGAGACCATTGTTTATCCAAAAAAATAAAATGAAAAATATATATGTTTTGATGAATCCAACAACATATCACATAATAAAAGTAGGGAAAAGTGCATAAATAACCTTGTTAAATTTCGAAAGTGCAGATATAATCATGTAAAATTTGAAAGTGCGAAACGAACCCTAAGTTTTGGGGCAATGGTGCAGATATACCCAAATTGCACTATTGCTACTTTGACTATATGAATTCATGCGTTGACCTAATCTAAAAGGACAAAAATACCTCTAGATTTAAAAATAAAAATTTAATGACCATTATACCCCTATGCTCTGCCATCAGTCTATACTGGTCAACGGTGGTCAGTGTCGGTCAACATCGGACTGCCGCCAACTGATGGTGGATGGGTTAAGTCAGTACTTTTATTAATAAGACCGGGTTAAATCAGCACTTTAGTAAAAAATATAGGGTTAAATTAGCACTTATGTTAAAAGGATATAGTCAGATTATCACTATCATAAAAAATATCATTTTGAGAAAAGTCCACTCCTTATAATCCAATACAATATATATATATATATTTATAATAAGTACGTTAATTTCTAATTAGTTTTCAATACTCCCTATATCCCAGATAAATTGACACATTTTAACTTTTGAAAGTCAACTGAATCAATTTTTAACTAGTCCCTCTCGTCCTCTAAATATGACCTCTTATAAAATGACACAAAGATTTTTAAAATATGGAATGAGTGGAGGAAGTTGTAGTGGGAGTAAGGGTGTGCGTCGGTTCGGTTGGTTTATTCGGTTTTGCTACTAAAAAGCCCAAAACCGAAATCGACCCAAATAACCCGAATTATCCAAACCAAATTTGGAATTCGGTTTCGGTTTGAAACCGAATTCAACCCGAATAAACCGAATTGATTGTAATTTTTTTTTAAAAAAAAACCAAAATAGTATAACTTAATTTAAAATTAAATAAAAATATGTAATTTAATTTATACATCATCAAAATCAAGTTTTCAAAATAAAAATCCAACAAGTACAATATATGTTCAACCATAAAATTTTAGCATTACATTTATATTAAAGAAAAATAGTTCGTTTTAATATTATTCCAACATTTAAACACTCCACATTCACATTCTCCTTCAACCACTCCACAAACTTACTTAGGGTAACTTGTGCTATTTAATTATTTTCCCAAACTTACTTAGGGCTTAGAGTTTGGGATAATTTAAAAATAAATAAATATTGGTCCTCCAACTTAAATTTATTAGTTTAAAATTTAATTATTATTATATATTTTATTTATTTAATTAATTACAATTCAGTATTCGATTTGGGTTTCAATTTGAGTTTTAATATCCAAAACTGATCCAAAAACCATATTCAGAATTCGGTTTATTTAATTTGAATATCAAAAAACAGTATATCAAATTCGATTCAGGTTATTCGAATTTGGAAAATTCGATTCAGGTTATTCGAATTTGGAAAATTCGATTTCGGTTCAGTTTTCGTTTTTTTGCCCACCCCTAAGTGGGAGAGTAAAAGTAAATTGAGTGAATTAAAATAATATATAATTTCCCAAAAGAGTAAGGAGTCAAAATAAAAGGTCATCCTAAAATAAAAAGTGAGCCATTATAAGAGGATCGAAGGGAGTATTAATATCTTTATTTATGTGTGTAATTTTTTTAAAGTAATAATTTAAAAATATATGTGAGGATGAATCAAAAAAAATTTAATATGATAATAGTTTTGCATATATAATAAAAGATTTTAATGGTCGAATCTTACTCTATTTGACTTTCAAAAGTTAAAATATGCCTATTTATCTTGGACGGAGGGAGTATACAAATTCGATCTCCATAATGAAAAGTTGATTAGGTCCCTAGTAGTATCTGTGTAGCAACATGTGTTTATTTCTAATTACAAAGTTAACAAATTTCGTAAGGAAATTATTTAACAAAATTTTTGAATTTTCTTTGGAAAGTATTTACCAAAATTTATTACCTTCGTAACGAAAAAATTCAAAATAAAAATATATTTATGATACATTAGATTATGATGTTGTAATGAAAACATATTTATATGGAATGGACTCTCCTCGAAAAAGATATTTTTTAAGATAGGGCTGATCTAACCCTATCATTTTTACATATGTGCTGATTCAACCTTATATATTTTTTTACTAAAGTGCTAATCTAACCCTGTCTTATAAATAAAAGTACTAATCTAACCCGACCACCATCAGCACGCAGCTGTCAGATGTTGACCACACTTGACCGGCGTTGACCACCATTGACGATGCCGGAAGGGTTTGAACACTTTTTGGGAAGGGTAATATCGTCTTTTTCATTGTTTAAAATTTTTCTTTTTTTAAAAGTGGTATAATAGTCATTTTAAAGAATTTTGGGCAACTTTGATTTCCAGGGTTAGATTGACAATTTTGACCAAAACATTAGGTTAAAAACGCACATTTCTCATAAAATAATTACTTTTAATAATTGAAGTTAACCGTAAAAGTTATCTCAATCTAATTCAAAATAGTCAACTAAGCATCTTTAGTCGGGACATGGGAGTATGTTTAGTGTGATTTGCGCATTTTGATTCACATACGTTCTAATTCACTTACTCTCACGTCACTTTATGATACAAAATTTTAGAAGATACTACTTCCTTTGTTTCATTGGATATGACACATTTTTTTTGATTTGATACACTTTTCTTTATGACAAGTTTCATTCAATTTCATCCACCTATTATACTTTTAACTTTCTAAATTCAATTTCATCCATTCATTTCATTCACCTAAATCTAAGTACCTAAATCAATGGCGCCACATCCAACGAAATGGATGAAATAATTATGTGCATTAAAATGAATGGAAAGAAGAAAAGGTAAAATGAATGATGAAACCCACCTTAAACTATGCCATATTTAAAGAGAATTTCTCATGAAAAGTGGTTAGTCTATAAACTCATTGACATGTCATTTTTTAATTTTTGAAATTTAAATATTGTATTTTATAAGTTAAACATGTAATAAGATTTTTAAAAACGTGAAAAATAAAATATATTATTAAAGGATACAATATATA